>JAEIIH010033149.1:0-15060 GCA_018904745.1 Drosophila orosa | reverse complement strand
CTTCTCCTGACTTCCCGATCTCGAGCCATGTCCCTAAAAGTGTACGATTTCAAAGCAAACAAAGCCATTTGTAAGCCATTTGTACCGACAACACAGATACAGAACCCTCTGCTACTGGATTCTAATCCGAATCCGCTTCCAATTTCCGCCCCCGGGAGTCCTAAAAGGACCCTGAGTCGAGGAGGTACGAGTGAGAGACACGAAAATCCATGGGTAAATATTGACTGAAAAAGGCAGGGCAGCAGCCAGAGTTTCAGACTTTATGATTTTTTAAGCTGTTTGCGCGACCTCTTCACGAATCCATAGCTGTTTGCATTTCATTAACAGAAGCTGCTGCTGCTGCTCTCGGCTCGGATCGGGAACCGGGGCCCAGATCTGTCCAGCATCCCCGGTTTGTTTGCCTTGATTAAGTCTGGCTGGTCTGACTATCGGAAAGTCAAAAAGTGTCGGTAAGGATCCGATCCTTTCCTACAAAAGTGGCCCAGTAGGCAAATCGCATTTTGTGCGCGTAACTCGAAATTAAATAAACAAAATTTTGCCTCTTAGCGCGCCTGAACGTTCCTCTTTTGCCTCGGAGGCTGGCCTGCTGGCTGCCAGGCAAACAAACAACAAAATAAACTGAGAACGCGACGGCGACCCGAACTGCTCCTCTGATCGTGACCGACACCAGAGGAGTACTACCTGTGCCCACCTCCAGGCTCGTCTCAACGACGGTGGCATGTTTGCACCTTTAATAAGACCAACAATCAGTGCCGACGCATCTCATCGCCCAAGTAGCCGGGCCAATGTTGCACTTGTGAACCCTCCAAAAAGGGGCTTGAGGCTAGATCACTTGAACACTGGAAGGAAATGAGCGTTGGAAGTATTATGAATACAAATGTAAGGATGCATACATGTAGATATATAGATAGCAGTAACTCTGATAGTCCTGGAAATCTAAATCGATTCACCTAGAGATCCTAATCCAGAATATTGAACCCAGCTAAAGACTCTTGACTCTTGACTCATCCAACTTCCGTCGGTCTAAGGGGAAATCGATGTGCCGCTCTAATAGGAAATACGTGACTAATTTGCATGTGTTCGCGGGCAGTATTTTATTCTGGCCGGATGTCGATCGGCTGCCATAAATCACAAGTGAAAAAACTTACTCACAACTTGCCCGAAGATGACTTTCAGTCGGAGATCACTCTCCAATCAGACAGCAAGTCGTACCAGATAGTAGATTCAATTAATTTTCCAATTTTTCGGTCAGGCAAAGGCTCGATTCTTATCGGCAGAGCATAACTCACACATATCATAATTAAACCCGCAAGTGTTCAACTTTGGCCACCATTAATCTTTGGTAATTGCCCGAAATTGATGTCATGCGTATTTGAAAAGCCATTAAATGGGCCTAGCTATCGCCGATAGATCCAAAATAAAGGAGAAATAACACAGCAGAGAGATGAGGCCACAGCATCCCGGCATTGCGACGACTAGAAAATATTTGTTGAGACAAATTTATGGACGTTTAGCGCAAAAGTCAAGCACTGGTAGATAATGTTCACGAAGGGAAACCAACAAATTGCAGCCATCATTGGGAAAATACTTTGAATTTTTTACACTTCTAACAGAGAGCATGGAAATAAGAAAAATAATCCAAGACTTGTTGCCACGACTAAAGGATACTCTGCCATATACAATTATAATGCTTCACCCGAAATTATAGCCTGAGTCATGGAAATAAATATGTATTATTTTTCTTCTAAAGAGATTCAGTATATAGGTATTTCTTTCTCCCAAAAGGATTCAGTCTTTTAATACTTTTCCAAACTTTATACTTACGAAATATAAAGAAAAAGTTAACTTTTAAATTATTATTTTGAACATATTTTAAAGCAAGTCAAGGAATGAACTCCTAGCTTCCGTTTAAGTTAAAAACTCATGATGTAGGCATCCGAATCTCCTCACTCGAGATAGCATATTTGTCGTCTCCATGATCTTTGACTTCACTTCTGGCTTTTCTTCCTGGCGCTGGATATTCCCGAAGAGCCTCTTTTCTCCTCTCCCCCTCTGTTTGTAACTCAATTCGTAAATAATTAACGATCACGAGATTACAAATGTCAAACAGAATGTCAAGCCCCTGTCGAGGGGAGCCTTGGCGTCTTTCTTTCCCTATCCCCTCTACACGGCGACACGACTGCTCAAAGACCGAACAGACAAAAAACCACCGACTTGGCCCCCGAATGGATGTGGATGTGGATGTCAGATCATCCCCGACCACCGTACTCACTGCGTGTGGGTCTGCGGCGAGTGCCAGCCGATTTGTTGTGACTTATGTCAAGACAATTGCGTTTCCAGATTTGAGGATACTTGGTGCCCGGGAAGCGCACAGATTTATGGTCCAAGCTGAATGAACTCGGGTTTTATTCAAGGTGCAAAATATCGTATACCAAATCCCATCTAGAATTAGTTACCGGAGGTGTTTGTTATATGCAAGCAGCTATAAATACTAGGAGGATTTCGCTGACGGACGAGAAGTTTTTCGAGCTTCAGGTTAACCGGCAGGAGGATCTGCTGGAGCTGGATTTGCAGCGGCAGGAGGAGCTGCTGGAGCTGGATTTGCTGCGGCAGGAGAAGCTGCTGGAACTGGATTTGCTGCCGCAGGAGAAGCCGCTGGAGCTGGATTAGCAGCGGCAGGAGACGCTGCTGGAACTGGAGCGCCAGGAGGAACTGCTGGGGCTGGATTTGCAACGGCAGGAGGTGCAGGAGCAGGTTGAGCAGGAGCAGGTTGAGCAGGAGCTGTTGTTCCTGGAGCTACATTAGTATCTGTAGATCCCGGAGCTGCTCCACCCGCTGAAACAGGTTGAACCACAACCGTACAGTTGCTACACACCACTGCAAAGGACGAGTCTTGAAACATTAATGAAAACAGGAATATACCCGCAGCATACAGATCTTTTCAGTGCCTTCATCGCTGTCGCTGTCGCTGTCATATAACAAGTCATCCAAGTATGAAAACCAATCAGAAATATCTCGCTTCTAGAAAGTGTAGTTTAGGTGTAGATAATAAATAGTTGATATAGCAACCCTTACAGGCCTTACACTGACTGCAGTTTCCGGCAGATTCCTAGCTTGTATGCCCAGAAAACTAAGCACAAGGCAGCAGCAGCTTAGAGCGACGAATATATCCCTTCTGGGCGACATTCCGAATTGTACTGACTGTAATGTCACTGAAGCAGGCTTATATAGAACTCAAAACTGAAAATATATACCTAGTATACCTGTAATATTCACGGTTATTGGGCAATTGTTAAGATAAGTTAAAGGGTAATCAGGAACCTCTTTGAGGGGCTTGGACATGACGGAATCTGTATAGTATTCGGACTGAATGGGTTATTTTCCCAATACCTGATCAGAGCTATACCTGATTGGTGTTTCCTTGAAATATAAATAATAATATACTGTATGTAAAGTAACAATTCCCTAATGTAACCCTAAAATTCCAACTTCTATGAAGTTTAGTTACTAAGCTAGCTAAAATATGATTTCCTACGAACCCCTACGGTATCCCTTAGTCGAACACCTGGTCAGACATAGCACACTCTCAACTATTACGATCAACTTTAATGCCGGGAGATACCCATGCTGATTCCGTCTATTTCGCACAGTTTTCTCAGTATTTATGCAGCTGCACGTTCGCTCTGTATGGGGGTTTCGGAACGACCCCGAGTGCTGCTCATATAGATCGAGCTGCAATTGACAAGTGCGCAAATCCATAACCATAAACTATGTACACGAAATTCGAGACTGGCTGGGCATCATTAGCCGGATCAGCTAAGGGAGGCGAGTCGGTGGCAACAAGTGGGATTTGTAACCCGATATCCCCCGGCGGCCAAATGAGCTTGTAAGTCGCGAAGTGCCCTTCTAAATGGAAAGCCATCGAAACGAGGTCGATATACTCCACTCCCAATCCCACTCCCACTTCTACCCCCTCTGTGTGCCCCATCTGTAGCTCCTTTGTCCGGTTCCTTCCTGATTACTTGGGTAACCCGGGAGCTCCTCTATTTTATGGCGCTGCACTCTCTCGAGTACGTGTTGCCCTCGAAGTTGCCGTTGTGAAACACGACGATTCGAAATTAGAAGACGGCGCAGATGTGCAACATTTCCCCCAACTGCCCATAATTGTAATGGCCTGGCCTGGCACTTCCAGACGTCGAGGAGGAGAGCTCTCGGTCCGGCGGCAGGTGCCTCTAGATAAGGGCCTTCCCATTCACCACCTAATAATGCCCAGTCATAATACTAAGTTCTGCAAATTTGCCTTTGTTTGCCTTGCTTTGTTGACCAAGAAAATAGTTATTCTGAAGCCACAAAGCTTTCCATTGATCTCTTTTACATTTTTGCCATATATCTAGTTGAAAAGGTTGGTGGTTAAGTAATAATAAAGTTTGTAGAAAACAAATGGTAGTTAATACTGCTACCATTATTTTTACTCGGTTTGCATAAGACAACTTTGTGTGTGTTGCGCATAATTTCTGTATATTTCTTTTACTTAACTGTAAGTACAGTTTCTGTGACAATATCTTAAAGATTGATACTATTAAAAAGATTACTCTTACATAAAGGAAAATACTACTCTCGTCGCAATTTCTCGGCCAAATCCATTTCATTCACAATGGTTACCACCGAGAAAGCAAACTTGGCCATCTAAAAACGCATAAATCAATTTAAAAGTTAAATCGAATACGTTTCTTTGGCCAAAACTTACCTTTATGTTGGTGTTCAAGCAAATGGGGAATATGCCGCCGGCCGTGAACAGAATCGACTGCTGGGCATTGTGTATAAAGTACAGCATCGTGGTTCTATATCGTCGTTCTGCTCCAAGCCACCGGGAATGGAATAGTGTGTTGGTTAGGGAGTCGCAGTCACTGCTCAGCTGCTCGCAGACAAAGCAGAAGGGAAAGGTCTGGGACAGAATGGCTATGGTGTAGGTGCCCGATACCAATCGCTCCATGGTAGTGTTATAGAACTGCATGGACACCGCCGCCAAGCCCAGGAGGAGTCCCACGGATAGCAATTGGATGAACATGGTGGCCGAAATCATGGGACGCAGGACATTTCCGTACCTAGAAGGGGAATTGGTTATGTATTTATTGAATTTAATTTCAAGTAATAATACATATAAATAAGGATACTCTGCAGTTTGAAAATACATTAAATACTTATAGGCAGCTCAAGACAGGGAATATTCTCGAGAGACTCTAAATTCTCGCTCTTATAAAAGTTTCTTACTCAACAATCAACTTGTGATCCTTCACGCACTCCACCAGCTCTGCATAGTGCTGATCCTCGTTCTTATCCGCATCCGACCGCAGCTCCTTGATCCTCTGACTCAGAAGCCCCAAATGGGTCCTCAAGACGACCACATAAATGATCGGATAGACGTCTAAGATAAGGTTTGCCATTATAATGCCCGCCATGGTGACAGCCTCAATCGTAATGGCCACGTAGAAATGGTCGTTGGCGTTAACCAGAGGATTGTACACGCAGAACGGGGACTTCCGTATGACCAGTGCTCCGGTTATTGCAATGGCCAGGTACCCGAAGTATATCCCGTGGTAGATGATGACGACGCGGTTGCACAGGGCCGCCGCTCGGTGCACCTGGTTCTTCTCCTCCATCTCGATGCAGCGCCTGTCCATGATGTCCATCATCTCTTGGGCCTTGCCGAACCTGGCCCGCATGAACAGAACGATAATGCCCTTCATAATGGAGGCATTGGTGTTAACCGGAACCTGAACGTACGTGAACAGATCCGTGGTGGTAAAGTTCTTGAACTCCTTGATCCCGGTCATTATCAGACCATAGGGTATGAAGATGAAGACGAAGAAGAGGACTACGAGGGTCCAAAGGTAATACAGCCACCAGTTCTTCGTGGTCCTTGGCGGCAGCCTCCATCCTATTTGGTCAATACATTGGTTGAAGTAAATGAGAGCATCTCGGGAGCGAAGCACGGCATCCAGTGTTGGCTCTTGGATGTACTTGAAAAGCATGCTTGATATAAATAGATTCTCCCCTTTCCTACACTTTCAGTTTGCTCTTAAATTGACGACTGAAGGCACTTCTTGCACAAGCTGCATTTATACCCGCTTTCTTATTGCCCAATTGCGATTTAAAAATGTATAAAACAAAGTAATAGTCAATTAGTCAAGGGTTTTAATTGCAGGGTAAGTTTATTTCAGGGGGCGTGCCTGCTATTACTCGAACAGGTTGTTGTCATATTGTCGCTATCCCAGGGCTTATTTAATTGCTATGTTTATGGTTTTAGGCGAACAGAGGTCCTAGTTAGGGCTCATGGTATACATTCCGCTAAACGTAAGCGAAGAATCCTTTAATAAATAATGCATTTGATGTTTAGTTATCAAATGTTTATGCATAACTTCAGAATGTACCCATATGCACCTATCCTTAGGTGGGGCTTCCGACAGCGCCAAATCTTTGCGTCATCGCTCAAAGTGCATTTCCGCACGTTCCGGGCATTCAAATTGTGTTTTCCTCCCAGTCCCAGCAATCTCCCAGCCGAGGCACCCACATCCGCAGTTCTGAGAAGCAAATGGTAGCGATTTTCAGCCGAACGAGTGGACGCCGATCCCCCTCCGCTGCTCCCTCGATGCTCTGCCCATTTGCCACCGAAACTAATTAGACGCAAATGTGCTTTTGTTCGGTTCTCATTCCCATTGTGCCCATCCAGTGGGCACCGCTCTTTGTTTTCTGCTACCCTGTACTGGGTATAGGTATGGGGAATGCTTTTGGACTGAAGCTCTTTGTAATTTGGGAGAATACGATTTGAAATAAGTAAGATAGTAACGAATATTACTTGATAGTCAAATGGAATATAAACCTATTCTGTTCACAATAAGCATTGAATACTTTTTCTTTATAGGAATTATTCCTGACAAAAGACTACTCCAATATTCCCCATATTTGATCTTTGATACCTATTCCTTCTTGAAAACTCTGGCTAATGCGGAACCCCCTTCTCTCTTCTCTCTTCTTGCAGAGTCGCAGTGTCCGCAGTACGGCGAGGTGAACCAGCTGGGCGGCGTCTTCGTCAACGGTCGTCCGCTGCCGAACGCGACGCGGATGCGGATCGTGGAGCTGGCCCGTCTGGGCATCCGGCCCTGCGACATCTCCCGCCAGCTGAGGGTGAGCCACGGGTGCGTGTCCAAGATTCTGGCCAGGTACCACGAAACGGGCTCCATACTGCCGGGGGCGATTGGTGGATCCAAGCCGCGAGTGACCACACCCAAGGTGGTCAACTACATCAGGGAACTGAAGCAGCGGGATCCGGGCATATTCGCCTGGGAAATCCGCGATCGACTGCTCAGCGAGGGAATCTGCGACAAGACGAATGTGCCGAGTGTCAGCTCCATTTCCAGGATCCTGAGGAACAAGTTGGGCACCTTGGGACACCAGCACACTCCCGGCGCAGTGATGGGCAGTGGCAGCAGCAGTGGCGGCGGCAGTGTCTCCAGCAACGGAGGCCAGAACAACGGCGGCAGCAACAACAACGGCGGCGGGAGTGCGAATAACAACATTAACCTGGGAAATGCCGGAGGTGGAGCCCACCATCCGCATCATCATCACCACCATCACCATCAGACGGCTGCAGCGGCGGCGGCGGCCAGTGCCCACCATGTCCACGCTCACGCACACGCCCACCTGTACAACTCCATCTACCAGCCGTACAGTGCGGCGGCGGCCTACAGCATGAAGGCCGTGTCCTGCGGGAGTCCTTCACCTCCGCAGGGAACGGGCGGCCAAGCCTCTGGACCCCATACCCATCAGCTGCGAAGCGTGGCCGCCGCGGCTGCAGCCGCCCACTGGCCCTCCTCGCACTCGGTGAGCGATATCCTGGCCCACCATCAGGCCGTGGCCTTGCGGGCCAGCTGCCAGGTGGGCGTAGGCGTCGGCGTCGGTGTGGGCGTGGGTGTTGGGGGAATGGGTGGCATGGGCAGTACGGTGTCTCCGCTGCCGATGACCCCGTCTCCGGTCACGGGAACGGCCGGCAGTCAGCCGCTGCTCGACTGCGAGGGCGGAGCAGGTCAGCAGTCACCGTACAACTACTACATGTACTTCCAGAACGGCGGAATGCACCATCACCATCACCATGGCGGCATGATGGCCGCCGGAGCCACTGGGTTATGAGTGATCAATGGGTTGTCAGTGGGTTGGTTGTGGGTTCTTCAGTCTTAGGTTACATCTATGCTAAGCGCTAGTTAGGAAAGGGTTATGTCCCTGGCACTCACTTAACTAATTTTGAATATGTACAAATCGAGGTTTTATAACTTATTTCAGGCAGCTTCTTTGCAAATATTTCCTTAAGAAAATCTTAATTTTAATAGATTAGGTTGGGTCTGTCTTCAAGGGTGACAAAGAATGTAAATATACAAATACCTGAAAGGTAAATAATGCATCACTGAGATTACTTCTCGGACAAGCAGTCATTAGTACTTAAAAACCAAAAAGATAAACAAGACAAGCTAAAGATGAAACGATAATTAAATTAAACATCAGAAATAAGGAGAAAAGAGGAGAGATTGAAACACATTTCATTGGAGATATTAGTTTACCAATCCAGCAGCTTGCCTCTCTTGGCTACAAGTGGGTGCCAAGGACAAACCCTTCTAAGGACAAGGCCAGGACTCAGGCCTGGCTGTCCCTAATTATATACGAATTTCATGTAATCCTGGAGATTTATATTTGCCCCTTTTGTTTCGGTTTGTTTGCGTTTTGAGATGGGGAGTTGTCGAAGGATCTGGTGGATTTCACACGTAAATCTTTATTGTAAAATGGAAAGTATTGAGTGGTGCACGTTAATCGATCTGGAGATACATACGCGTTGTATAGGTTCTTGTTCTCATAACTGCTATTTGTACAATATGCTCATTAAGTAAACTAGTTGACTAATTTATGCTATGATTACATCAATTTATAATTAAACCAAGTGTAACTATCGAATAAAATTGTATTTTTAGACAATTGGACAAATAATTACTTGGGGGACGGGTCAGCTTGATGTGTAAGCCTAATTCGTAATAAGGGCTAAAGTTTTTCCCAAATTGCAAGAACAATTACTAACAAAAAACAAATAAAAAACAAAAAAAAAACACTTGCTGAGCAAAGAACTTAGGGACAGCACTCGCTGTCATCGGGATTCTTCTTGTTCCAGCCGAAGAAGAAGTAGCCCAGGCCCAGGCCCAGCACCACGGCGAGGCACAGCCAGTAGTTGAAGGTCATGAAGATGAGCATCAGCAGGTAGGAGATGACGATCTGCAGCAGATTCAGGAGCGACTGGAAAATGTGCGACGAAGCAAAGAGGCGCTGCCAGTAGGTCTGATCCCTGATCTCCGCCAGCGGTGTTTCTGAGCAGCAGCCTCCGGCCGTTGGATTCTCATTCTTGCGACGCTGCTCCTCCGCCAGGCGCTCGTTCAGCTTGCGGGCTTCCCTGCGGGCCAGTTGCTGCCGCAGGAACTTCAGGGCTTCGTACAGGAAGGCCACCAGGAAGATGGCGATGGCGGACAGGACAAACTCCCAGACAGTAGAGGCGACCCAGCCGCGCCACAAAATCCGTTCACAGTGACCGGCGTGGAACTGAAAAGATAGTAGAGGGTTAATTTAAAGGTTTATTAAATCGAAGAGAGACGTGTTAATTGTTTAGAGAGTGAATATTAGAGTAGGAACTGTGATTTTCCCTATATCTGAGCTGAACTTTCCCCATAGAGATTAAGCGAGAGAATCTTTGTTTGAATTATCTATTTAAATAACTACTATTATGTAGGTTTAAATAAGTTAGTAAGAAAATTAAAAATATTTAAGTAATATCACATATTTGTCTCCCTTGGATTCGCTGCAACACCCTGTATTTATATGAAAATATTCAATTTATATTTTCGGAGAGCGCTGTCGCTGTCGCAGGGAGAGCAGCAAGTAAATCATTGCGTTCACATAAATATACATACTAGGGAGTGACTAGCAACCAGAGCAATTTAATCCAATGTATTGCGAGATTTGTGCTCTCCCGGCTGAATCTCAGCCAGCGAAACTGGATGAGTGACTTTGGCAATTACAGCGTTTAGCGTATATTTCTGCGATTCGTGGTTTGATGTTGAAATTGGACACGGGGATTGTGTAAGTAACTCTAGGGCTAAGGACTTACCACCATGATCATGGGACAGGACTTGGCTGTGGAGTCATCTGCGCCGGTGCCGTGATCGTGATCGTGATCGTGATCCATATTGGGGAAAAAACCAAATGCTGATGATGCGAAGGGGAAGCTCACTGATAAGCGACAACGGGACTTGCTGAGGTGCTGAGAGCGGATCGTCGACTGACTTGAACTCGGTGCTCGCGAGTGGTTTTTTAAAGAAAATCGACCCTAATCCCGCCGTCGCGGCGATAGGCAGCCGCGCTTATCTATGAGAAATGGGGAAAGGCAGGTCGTTATCAACCAGTAGCGGCGATACCAACGATTACCAACCTAGATACTGAACAGCCTAGAAGACAATTAAATGCATTTTTACCTCACGATACAAAGAGCAATGTCATCTTTATCGGTTATTCTGATTGTTATCTTCAGATGGAGTTTTGCATCTGAAGAAATCTCGAACTCTCCCTCATCTCAAAGACTCTCTAGGAGATTTATAATCTGATTTATGGACTAAGCTGGACCCGGAGTTCAACAATTGACTCGAGTGCAGACTTTATTGCAATTGAGATTATCAATAACGTTGTTTCTGTAATACATAGGGGAGTGTGGAAACTTTTTATTTTCTTTCTTTTCGGCTATATAAATATATCATTTTATGGTCTCGGAACGGATACGTGTGCGTTCGTTCATACATGGGGCCGGCGTTTTGTCCGGAGCGATAGCAACCGCCGGACGGAGGCTCTCCGGGTGGTGTGTCGTCTGCGCCTTAGTCCACTTGGCTTTCCAACAGTTAGAAATAACTGAAAGCCAAATGGACGTATGCCGTGTGCAAATCGAATGCGGCCGTGTGCAAAAACCTACGGACATTCTTACGGGCGTGTGCCAATTTCGAAAACTGGTGCCGTGTGCAGATTAAGCGGTTACCCATTCTGCAGAGGGGTAAATGGTTCGGTTACTAGTTGAGAGGAAAAGCTTTTTGTTGAGCCTATCTATGAAAACAGTGGAGAGGTAATCCGTGGTTCTACTTACTAGCTTTTCAATGGTCAAATTAGTTAAACCTCACATTTTTGGGCAGAAATTGTATTAACTATTTGTAAACTTATAAATATTGGTAAACAATCAGTAACTCTTACGAATTATGTAATTTATTATGGTTTAACTAATTAACTTTTAGCTTTTCAATGGCATAATATTGGATATAGTTCACAATTTCGGGCAGAAATTGTATTAACTATTTGTAAACTAATAATTATTGGTAAACTATTAATAACTCTTAAGAATTATGTTATCTTAGGTATGATATATATTTATAAAATCGTTTACAGCGTAAGTATTATTAATTATTATTGTTAATATTATTCTAATTGAAACTTTAGATGTATTGAAAACGTAAACTTTAAATTTAACGGCCGCTTTCGGCAGAGCTACCAACTTATTGAAGAAATCAGCGATCCGGCACTCCTCTGCAGTGAAATGGTATGACCAGTTGTCCTCTTTTTGTAAATTCCCAAACAATTTCGGCAAAAAATGGGGATTTCTTAAACACTTTTCCACTACAAATCTTGCCAAGTGAGTTAATCAAGGAAATTAAGCTATTTTTAGTTACTATTACTACATATTGAAGGTAACGACGCGCCGGGGACGCCGAATTGCAATGTTTGCGCTACGACACCTGCGACTGCACGGTACGCGGCCTTTCCGCGGCTCTTACGCGGCGGCGGCAACAACAAAACACATGCTGCCCCGGCGACCAGCTGAGCCGGCGCGTGTTCTGATTGGAGATTTGAGTTCCGTGGGGCGACTCCCCCAGCTGCAGGATCTGTGCGCGAGGAGCCTGGCCACGGCGCCGCCATCCGCAACGGAACCCGAGAAACCCCGGACGCCGCTGGAGCAGCTGGTGGCCGCTGCCAAACCCTATGCGCAGCTCATGCGGATCGACAGACCCATCGGCACCTACCTGCTGTTCTGGCCCTGCGCCTGGAGCATAGCGCTCAGCGCAGACGCGGGCTGCTGGCCGGACCTGACCATGCTGGGCCTGTTCGGGACCGGAGCTCTCATTATGCGCGGCGCCGGCTGCACAATCAATGATCTCTGGGACAAGGACATCGACGCCAAGGTGGAGCGCACCAGGACGCGTCCGCTGGCGTCCGGGCAGATCAGCCAATTCGATGCCATTGTGTTTCTCTCGGCCCAGCTAAGCCTCGGCCTCCTCGTGCTCGTCCAGCTGAACTGGCAGTCCATCCTGCTCGGCGCCAGTTCGCTGGGCCTGGTGATAACGTATCCGCTTATGAAGCGAGTGACCTACTGGCCCCAGCTGGTCCTGGGCATGGCCTTCAACTGGGGCGCCCTGCTGGGCTGGTGCGCCACCCAGGGCAGCGTCAGCCTGGCCGCCTGCCTGCCGCTCTACCTCGCCGGCGTTAGCTGGACCATTGTGTACGACACGATATACGCGCACCAGGACAAGCTGGATGACCTGCAGATAGGCGTCAAGTCGACGGCCTTGAGGTTTGGCGAGAACACCAAGGCGTGGCTAGCCGGATTCACGGCAGCCATGCTGACGGGGCTCTCCGCCGCTGGTTGGGCCTGTGATCAAACGTTGCCTTACTACGCGTCCGTTGGCATTGTGGGCGCCCATCTAGTGCAGCAGGTGGGCACAGATAATCTACATAAACTGTGCTAGTATGCATTCATAGGCTTCTCTTTTTGCTCTCCTTGCAGATCTACTCTTTGAATATTGACAATCCCAGCGACTGCGCCAAGAAGTTTATATCAAACCATCAGGTGGGACTCATTCTGTTCCTGGGCATCGTCCTCGGCACTCTGCTAAAGTCGGAGGAAACGAAGAAGCAGCGGAAGGCATCCACATTGACAACGAGCTCCTACGTTTCGCTGCCGCAAAAGCCAGAGGTCATTAGCTGAGACACTACAGAGACCTTTTGCAATATGAAATAGTGTTTTAGTTAATTTTACTGCGCGCCAAAGTCTGTAGTTAAGGTGATTGTAAATAGGCATCTAACCCCTTAGTTCATTTATAATACGTTTAAGATTAACACAAGTAGGACCTCACTTTTATTTCGCCGAGTTAACCCCCAACACATTCGAACACAAAACTGGTTTCTGTATTAAATTCTTACTTGTTATTTATTATTATACAGATTTTGGTTGTCTAATGTTGAAGGCCAAATACTCTTCAAATGTATTCACTTCACTTGTTTGCTTGCTTGTTTGTTTAATTGTTTAATTGTTGTTACGGCTAGGAAAGAGTAAACTATTAGATCAAGTCGGCCACGTTCATGGGCATTTCGTCGATTTGGGTCGAGTAGTACTGCTCGATATCGCGCAGGATGCGGATATCATCCGATTTCACAAAGTTAATGGCCACGCCCTTGCGTCCGAAGCGACCCGATCGGCCGATGCGATGAATGTACAGCTCACGGTTGTTGGGCAAATCGTAGTTGATGACCAGGGACACCTGCTGAACGTCGATGCCGCGCGCCCACACATCGGTGGTGATGAGGACACGCGACTGGCCGGCACGGAACTCCTTCATAATCTCGTCTCGCTCCTTTTGCGGCATGTCGCCGTGCATGGAGCTCACCGTGAAGTTGGCCTCGCGCATCTTCTCCGTCAACCAGTCCACCTTGCGCTTCGTATTGCAAAAAATGACGGCCTGGGTGATGGTCAGGGTGTCGTACAAGTCGCACAGCGTGTCGAACTTCCACTCCTCGCGCTCCACAGCCACAAAGAACTGCTTGATGCCCTCCAGCGTCAACTCATCGCTGTCAAGGAGAAGGTTTATTATGCTTTAAAACTCAGAGACAAGGACAAGGCTCTTACCGCTTGACCAAGATGCGAATGGGATCCGTCATGAACTTGGAGGTCATTTCGAGTATCTCGTGGGGCAAGGTGGCGGAGATGAGCACCACCTGTGTGGCGGGCGGCAAGTAGCGATACACATCATATATCTGCTCCTTGAATCCCTTGTTGAGCATCTCGTCGGCCTCGTCCAGCACCAGCATCTTGATGGCTCTTGTGCGGAGCACCCGTCGCTTGATCATGTCGAACACTCGGCCCGGGGTGCCGCTCACAATGTGCTGGCCGTAGTCCAGTTTGCGGATATCCTCGCCCAGGTTTGTGCCGCCAATGCACACATGGCACTGCACGTTCATCATGTCGCCGAGGGCCAGGATGACCTTCTGGATCTGCACGGCCAGCTCGCGGGTGGGCGACAGGCAGAGCACCTGGGTCTCGCGCAGCGTCGTATCCAGGCTCTGCAGTATGGAGATGGAGAAGGTGGCCGTTTTGCCCGTGCCGGACTGTGCCTGGGCAATCACATCGCGGCCCTTGACAATGGGCTTGATGCTGCGCTGCTGGATGGCCGAGGGTTTCTCGAAGCCTGCGGAGATCGAACGTAGGCATGAGCACCGGGCACACCGGCAGTAGGTACACACAAAACTCACCGTACGCGTAGATGCCGCGTAGCAGCTCCTCCTTGAGGTTCATGGCGTTGAAAGTGGGAATCACCTCTACGTCCTCGCTCGTCTCGAACTCCACGTTCGAGAGGTCCTCCGCCTGGGCATTCTTGCGCGCCATTTTATCCGTCTTTGTTTACGCTGCTTTTTTCAATAGTTAATTGATATTTCAAGAACTTTTCCGCGTTTGTAATATTTTTTCAACTTTCACACGATGCCGCAGTGTTACCAGATGATCATTTGGCTTTCCCCTAAATAATCTCAAAAAGTTGAAATTTTCCCCTAAAATATCCAGTTCACCCCCTAAAATTTAATTATTATAGCATAGTAGTTCGAAAAATAGCGTTTCAAAGCAGTGAGAGCGAGAGGCAAATAGTTTAAAACGGCGTGAGCGCTAAA
>JAEIIH010033142.1:0-21652 GCA_018904745.1 Drosophila orosa | reverse complement strand
TTTTTTTTTGTTTAGTTTGTTTCGTATTTATTTCTCATTGTTTGCGCTTTTGTTTTTGCTTCTTTGCTCATGCTTTTTATATTTCATTTGCATATTTTTAATACTTTGTAAACTGAGGCGAAGAAACGTTGTAAGGCAAAACGAAATAATAAAAAAAGGAAACAGAAAATGTAATTTTCAAATAAAAACGAACAAAGGACTTTCGGCTGCATCGGAAATTACACATTTAAATTCGTAAATTTCATTGAAGGAATTTTTTATGCTCTCAACTGAATTGTTTGTTTTTTTGTTTAATCTTTTTGTTTTTATATGGTATAATGACTGTTTTGTTATTTTTTTACGCTTTCTCTGTGTATTTATGTGTTTTTTTCGATTTTTGTGTTTTTTTTTTTTAGTTAGCTTTAAATTAAATGCCAATTAATTTAATTAATTAATTTTTAAATCACATTTCATTGTTTTTCAACACGGGCAAATTTCAATTTCCGCTTCGATTTTTCATCTTCCTTCTGTGTTGTTATTGTAATAGTTTTTCTTCATTTTTTTGTGTGTGTGTGTGTGTGGTTTTTGCTGCTGCTGTTGTTGGTTTGTGTGAGGAAACGAAAATGTTTGTTTTGTTGAAGTACGCGACTGGCTTCTAGTGCACATTTCATTAAAATTAATAATACTATATACAATTTATGGTATTTCTGCCATTTTTCAATTATCCATCATCTCTCTCTCTCTCAGCATGTCGAAGCCCGTTTTTTAAAACATTTTTTGAAAGGGGCTTTAGTCAAATAACGTGGCCAGCAAGTCGTCGCTGGCATTGTTGTTGCTGCTGCCACTTGAGGGTGGCGTGTTAAGATCTGGCTGGGGATCCAGGTAGGACAGGATTTCCATGGGATCCACATCCTGCAGGAGCTGTAAATGAGATAGAAGGGATTTTGTTAGTGAAATGTATAATAATAAAGATATATTTGTGTATAGAATATAAAAGAGAACTGGCTTTGAATATATATACAAAAAAGAAAGAAGAATGTCTTGTAAAGCAGCCTTAAACAGATTATTTGTACATAAAATAATTATAAAAACTGATAAACATCTTCTATTTTTAATACATTTAATTATTATTATTTTGTTAATGAAATTTATAATAATAAAAATATATTTGTGTATAGAATATATACAAGAAATAGCTTCAAATTTGAATATACACAAAAAAGAAGGATCAATGCTTTATAAAGCAGCTTTAAATACACATTTTTACCTAAAAAAATTCCCAAAGCTAACAAACATCTTCAATTATTACCAAATTTAATTACTTTAATTGATTTTTAGCAACATTTCCCTATACTTACGTTCAGATCGTGCGCCGTATCATTAATTCCCGCTGCCGCCGCATCGAAGCTCTGCAGCTCGGCGCTCAGATCACTTTCGCTGAACTTCAGCTGCGTTTGGCTGCTCATCAGCGAGTTGAGCAGCTGCTCCTGCTGCTGCTGCTGGCTATCTGCTCCTCCGCCGCTCGACATGTTGCCGCCCATGCGATTGGGTGTGCCCGGTGTCTGTGGCGAATTGTGGCCTGTGCTGCTGCTATTGTTGTTGTTATTATTATTATTATTATTATTGCTGCCGCCATTGACGCTGCCATTGCTGCTGCCATTGGCATTGGGCGTGCCACCACTGATGGGTTCATTGTGGGAGCTGCTGACGCTGGGCGGTCCGCCGGGTGTCATTGGATGGCTGGCTGCACCAGGCGTGTGCGGAGTATGGGGCATCTAATGGAAATAAATAAATATATGCCTTAGTTTCTCTCTAAAGAACAAGTTTCTTTAGGTTGCTTACCTGATCGCTCAGAGACTTTTCCATGGCATTAAGCTGATCCAGGGAATTGACGCCGCCATCGCTGCCGGCCAAGCCGCCGCTGCCGTCGCTGTGATTGCCACTGAAGCCATCATAGCTGCTGCGATTGCCACTGTAAATGGAATAAATAAATAAATAACTCATTTCCAAATTAAATCTTAAATAAACTTCAACTTACTGCTGGCTATTGTTGCCGCCGTTGCCCATCATGTTGCCGCTGGCAATGGAGTTCATGTCGTGCATGTTGTAGGGACTCATCGCCTGCGCACTGTCCCAGGTGGGCAGCTGCGTGGAGCCCGGCGACATGACCTCCGACTTGGCAATATCGTCGCACAGTTCCTGCTTAATGCTGGGCGGCATGCCGGAGCTGGGGCCGCCGCCGCCGCTTCCATTGGGATTCGGATTGCTGCCGCTGGGATTGCTGCCGCTGCTAGGAACATTCGAGGGAGGCGGGGCATTGGGCATGCCGCCATTATGCTGCAGCGCCCGCCAGTTGGCCGAGGAGTCGATGATCACCTCGTCCACGTCCGAGTTGCTCAGGGTGTTGAGTATGGCCCAGATGTACTGATCAATCTCCAGCGTATCGGTGATGGCCGACTTGCTGCACTCGGGACACCGCCAGGAGCCGCGCTCGCTGTTGATCATCAGATACGCCTCCAGGTCGAAGCACTGGACATGCTTGCACTCATGTCCCCGGGCCGGTAGTCGTATTCGAGACTTGGTGATGGGGCACTTCAATGAGATCTTGGCGCACTGTTGCCCACCATTCTGCTGGTTCGCCGCCTCCGAGCCCCCCGGTGTCTGTCCCTCGCTGGGCAAGCTCAGGTTGCGCTTGATCTTCTGCACGCTGTGCTCCAGCGGCAGCAGGTTGCGCTTGTGCAGCGTCTGCAGCACCTGGCGCACCGACGGTCGATGGACTAGCTGCAGCACGAACAGGTGTGACTGTTCAGGAGAGAGAATAAGTATTTAATTAATACATTTTGTAATTAAAATGAATTAGTAAATAAGGAGTAGAAACTTACACAACAGCAGGAACTGGCGGTCAGCTGAAGCGTATTCCTTCCCGGCTGGCAAACGGCCTTCAAGTAGAGCGGACGCAGGGCGGTGCTGTTCTTCTCGGACCGCTCGATATTCAGGGGCGTGGCATTCGCGGAGACGGTGACCGTGTGCGGCCAGTTGGTGTTCATCTGCCGATCGTCCTGATGGAAGCACTTCAGCTGCAGCTCCAAATCGGTTCTAGAAATTGGGAAATAAAATTAAAATTAGGATAAAGCTTAGAGAAAAGATTATCCTTAAAGACTTACCGGCACATGAGCGTGTTGTAGACATTCTGCTTGAGATGGAACACATGATTGCTGACCGAGAGGTTGTGCAGCAGGCGGAACGGAGCCAGGATGATGCCGTCGCGCACCGGGAATGTCAGTCTCATTTCTTCGCCTGCAAGGGAAAGCGGAAAAACTGAATTCCCATTCATATTACAAGCTTTATTGCCTCAAACTTACTGTTGTCCATGGGTGGCTTAATGTCCGGATTGGGGCTGACATAGGGCACACTGCAGGCGGGTGTCAGCGGTGGCGTGGGATTGCCAGGAACTGGACTGTGCTGATAGTTTTGCTGGAAACTGTAAACAGAAACACATAAGTTAATATTATTCCCCTTAAAATCCTGCAAATAAGCCAGCTTACCCTTGATTCTGGTAGGGATTGCCGGTGGTGGCCACGCCGCCCGGACCCGCCGGGCACATGCCACCTCCTCCCTGCTGCATGCCAGCGCCCTGGCCGCCGCTGCCGGGATAGAACTGACCCTGATGCGAGCCTGGTCCGCCGGCACCGCCATAGCCCACACCGGGCATACCGCCACCGCCGCCGCCGCCAGATGCCTGGGGCATGAAGCGTTGCTGGCTCATGCAGCCAGCGGGACCGGGACCCATGCCGCCGGCTGTCATGCCACCGGGACCCATGGGTCCCATGACGGGACCACCGTTCGGACCCATTCCATTGCCGGCCGACATGCGACCATAGCCACCGTTGCCGGCACCCATGGGTCCGCCACGTCCGCCATAGCCGTTGCCAGCTCCACCCGCCTGCATGGGCAGGGGAACTCCCCCAGCAGCGCCGGGATGCATCTGCTGGTTGCCATACATCTGCGCCTGCTGCTGCTGTTGCATGGGATTGCCGGGATACATGCCGCCCACGCCCACGCCCACGCCGCCTGCCCCACCCGCCGCCGCCGCTGCAGCTGCCCGCTTCTGGGCCATGTGCATCTGCGGATGCGGATACGGAGCCATGCGACGCTGCTGTTGCTGCTGCTGTTGTTGCTGCTGCTGCTGCTGTTGCTGCTGTTGCTGGGCTGTGAGTGAGGGAGGCGCCTGCTGGGGATAGCCACCGTTGGCCATGCCCTGCATCTTGGCCATGGGATTCATGCCGCCCATCTGCTGCTGCGCCGCCTGCTGTTGCATGGGATTCATGCCCATGCCATTGGAGCCACCCACACCGGGGCCCATTGACATGTTCTGCATCTGATTCATGGGCGTCATCTGTAAATAGGGAAATTTTTGGGTTTAATACAAGGTTCTTTGGGTATATTTTTCAAAGGGATTCCCCAAGATAAAGCCTGATCATACATTAATGTGCTCTCAGCGAAGTGAAACTGCGCACTTGACAAGTTTAAACTTATGCTGCAAGAATTTTAAGGGAAATACAAATAAATCTTGGAATTACACTGCTTAGAAATTATCAGGAAATGTAGTAACTAACTTCTTGGAATCCAAAATATGTTATATCTCCTTCAATTATTCTAGGAAAAGAGAGCTCTCAAACTGAGCAAACTAGAACAAGTTCTTCTGCCAGAAGAAAACTCTCTTACTTTCCCTAGGAAGCTAGAAAGTTTCCAGGGAATAAGTTAAGCTTGGCACACTTTGGCAGATGATGCCATTCCCCGCCAGAAGCTCCATTAAAAAAATAACAAAAAAAGTGAAGGAACCAATTAAGCGTAAAACTTTTCAACGTTTTTGCCAGATTGAAGGAAATAATGCGCTGCTACTGAGCTTGAGCGGCTTACTGTCGCAAATTTGTCATTTCTGGAGACTTCTGTTTTTTTTGTTCTGGGTGCGATTCAAGTGATTCGATAATGGGGCAAGCCAGGCGGCGTTCCGAAGGCAAAAATCTGTTTACGGACACAAATGAATTGTCAACAGCTGGCCATGAAGTTATCGAAGCATCCAGTTAACCCATTATCCCTTATTATACTCACTTGATGATGCCTTTGGGGTCCAATGTTGCCGCCACCGCCATAGCCCATGCCCATGCCTTGGCCGCCATTGTAGGCACCTTGGCTGGAACCGCCGTTCATGTACTGGGCATTCATGTTGCCCATCATGCCGCTGTTGGGGCCAGGATGCATGCCGCCGCCCATCTGGTAGGAAAAGGGGAGGAAAATTAATCAGTAAACCAAGATAAATATGATTAAAATTGCTTAAGATCTTTTTAGATTATATTTCTATATAGTTTTGGGATCCTCACCTGACTGTAACCTCCCATCGCGTCCATGCTGGACATGTGTGACTGCTGCTGGTGGTGCTGTTGCTGTTGGTGGTGCTGTTGCTGTTGCTGTTGGTGGTGCTGCTGCTGACTGGCAGCCACCATGCCCGGATATCCCTGACCGTTGGAACTGCCGCCGCTAAGGCCGCCGAGCGATGTGCTCGATGTGGAGCTGCCGGCTGTGAACTCTGAATTGGGTCCAAAGGTGTTGTTCAGGCTGCGCAGGCTGTCGCCGCCGACAAGGTCATTGCCCAGCATAAAGTTTGCACCACCGCCTCCTGTCCTCTGCTGCTGCTGTTGCTGTTGCTGTTGCTGCTGCTGTTGGTAGGCCAGGAAATTGTCACGCTGCTGTTGCTGCTGGTACTGGTGTTGCTGCTGCTGATTGTAGTACTGCTGCTGCTGCTGCTGCTGCTGTTGCTGCAACTGTTGCTGCTGCTGCTGCTGTTGCTGCTGTGGATCCACGCCGGCTGTGCTGGCACCTGGCGGTGAGATTTGGCCCCCTGTGGCTGGCGCCCTTGAGGAGCCCGCCTGCTGGTTCATTTCATCATTTTTCCTGCAAGAGTCGCAACAAGGACAACAACTCGAATTAGTAAGCTTTAACGCGGTGATTATAAAGCAAGGATTCAGTATATAAATGGGAATAATCCCTTGATAAAACATATTGTCCCCGTTTTCTAAGCCCCGGAGTAGAGCAGGAAAAAAATGTTAGAAAACCAGAAAAGGCAACAACCAAATATTAGGAATTTATAAAGAAATTTTGATGATAAAAATGTGACAAATGTAGCAAACATAATTGGTTAAAACTTATTTACTTATTTCTTAATGATTAAAATATGTAATAACTATTTTAATTCAAGGATTTCTATTATAAAATAACCTTGTTAAGGGTGAAGTGTATTTTAATAATGTTTCTCAGTAATATAACCTAGTTTTGCTTTTTTTTCTGTCCCCTAAATACTTTAAACAGAAATTCCATTATGAATTTGGTTTAAATTTAACTGATAATTATTTAATTTTGTGATTTTCCAAGAGTTTTTCGGTTTACCAAGAATTTAATTCTATTTCTGTTGGCAGCTGTTCTCTTGATTTATTTTTTTTGTTGCTATTCTCTTATCTTGTGAGGCGGTTAGTCACATCACAGAACTGAGAGTTGATTCTGATTCCGAGTTGGTTTCTGGCCGCTTGGAATCATTATTCGACGACCTCCTCCATCGATGATGATGTCAGCCCGTGGCGGTGGTGGCCTGAGGCTTATGTTCGTGATTTTCCCCCAGTATCCCTGAAACACCCGCTTCTTGCCCCGCCTCTAACTACCTTCTAACACCGCCTGGCAAGTGTGCACCACCACCACCCAGCCAGCCATATCTCCATCATCGTCATTGTCAACGTCATTCATTGTGCTGTTGCTGTTGCTGTTGCTGTGGCAATTGCAATTGCATTTTCCATCTTCTCCATTGCTTATATTTCCCATTGCACTTGTTCGCTCTTTGCCCCTCGATTTGCTGTGACATTTAAGCCCGAAAATGTCAAATGGGCTCAGGGCTTAGGTTTGTTTTCCACCTCCTCGCAGCTCTTCTCAATTTTGTGTGCGCTCTCGTTCCCCTCTTCGCACTCTCAATCCATTGAAATTGTTTTCGCATTCGCTTTGATGGCGCGACTTTTAAGGTAAAAATAATTAAGCATATTTGCCAGGCAGACAATAAACAATATGAAGCATATATGAGCGTTGAACGCAGTGCGAATGCGAAGCAGAAAACACATCAAATGGAAACTCTTTTTGCGAGAGTCGAAAATGGAAATACTCTAGGAAATCTCATTTATATATTATTGAAGTGTTTAGAAAAATGTAATAATAATTTATTTGAGATTTGATTTGGATAAAATATAAATTTTAATGCGACAACATGGCGTATACGTAATGTATTTTATATAGAAATTTTATCCTGAAGTATTAGGTGTCTTTAATTAATTTAATATATGGGAAAACCTATACAATTTCTTATATTTCCTATATTTGTTCCTATATTACCTATATTTTTCTATATTGTTGAAATACCTACGATCAACCGTGCGTATACGTAATTTTCCTCAAGTTTATCATAGATAATATTCCATTAAATCTCCCACAATTAATTAAAATACACCCAATATCTAAATTAAATTGTGTTTCTAAACAAATTAACCCCTTTTTAAGGGTAGAATCCTAACCGTAACACCAACAAAAAATCGCACATTAAAAATATAAAGTAACACGCTCACAATAATTGCGCATCTACAAAAGCGGCTCAACGCAAACACACACAGCACACAGTGCACAACACAAAAGCAAATAAAGTTGGAAACAAGAAACAAACGAAAAAAAAATAAACATAAATAAATAATAATAAAAAAAATTATAAAGAACAACAAAAAAACGTAACAAAACGTAACAAAAGCAAGAACAATTGCAGCAGCAAGCGAAATGCAAATAAATGGCACACTAAGCGATTGGCTGATAATCGCATGACGAAAAGCCCGAGCCGAGCCGGCAAAGTCTACAAAGATCGGTGTAGAATCGAGTGCGGAGAATTGGTGGGTGTGGGGGTGGGGGGAAGATTCATGGTCGGGGTGGCACAAGGGGGGGGTTAGGTAGCAAACTGAACCTGTGATTGCCGCGAGACTGTGACGATAAATTAGCATCGAGCCACCAAGCTAATGCAAACAGCGGAGAGAAGAGAGTGGAGAGAAGGGAAGTGGAGAGAAGAGAGTGGAGAGTAGGGGAGTGAAGAGTAGGGGAGTGGAGAATAGGGCGGTGTAGAGTAGGGGAGTGGAGAGTAGACGAGTGGAGGGAAGAGAGTGGAGAGAAGAGTATAGAACGGAGGTAAACAGAGCAAAGCGGGTCATTAGGTCGAATGGGAGACGGAGAGAACGAGTTGTTGTAGAAAAAGATAGAATATAAACATGGCAGGCCCCAAGGCTGGATGAGATTTCGCGGGGAAATAACATAGACTACAGTGGTGACTCGTTAAGAGGAGAATTACAAAGAATTTTAATTATGCCAAGAAACACATAATTTTAAACAAATAAAATATATATAAAGTTTAAGGATTTGTTTTAAGTACTTCTTAAAGAGAGATCACTGTGTAGCGATACCATACTGGATGGCCTTATGTTTTATCATCAAGAATATGCACTTAGAAACCGAGTGACCTTCGCTGAGTTCGGTGATAAAAACCAGCAGATGTGTTGGAAGTTATAGAAACCAAGATAAAATACCCACAAAAAAAGAAGTTAAGATACAGTAAAGATAACCTGGCAGAAACCGCCAAAACAATCTGAATAATTACTGGGAAAAACGAGAGCAGATATGTATATATATTTATATTGGCAAATGGGGAGACTTCCAGCAGGCAAATACAACCAAGTTGTGCACTTGCGATCATATAATCTTGTCATTATGTGACTTGCAGTGCAAAAACAGTTGGCAAAACAACAAAAATACAGTTGCTAGAATACAGCGACGATCTCTGATGACGCCGCTTTGCTTTTGTTTCTCGGGGCGAGTTCTCGTCGCAGCTTGTTGCCGCCTTTTGTACTTTGATTAGATATAAATTTCTTCATTGATTAGATAAAAATAAAGCAAAACAGGTAACTCGCCAGGTGGAGGGAGATAGCAAGCGAGAAAGAGGAGACGACGGCAGACGTGCGAGCAAAGTTTAGAACCACTCAAAAAAAAAAATCAGTTCAGAGGCCAGCCGATACACGTGCTCGAAGATATAGCTTCATATCGGAATCAGTGCACGATCTCTGTCCTCTCTCTATCACGCCCTCTATTCCCCCGCTCCCATTTAGTTGGCTTGTGTAATTGTAAAATGTGCGCACTTTGATTTGCTGTGGTAATAAAAATTATTTCTCATTTGGCACACGAAATGATTTCCGTATGTCAACCGGGCATGGGCGGTGTCTAAAGGTTTTTTCATCAAGGGGTAGCAGTTTTTTTTTTGTATACTTATTTTCCATATTTTATTTGAGTATATTTTCGCATTTTATGTTCATTGTTTGACTAGATTTTTTTCCCAATATGAATTATGGGGCTTAGACGGCAATGCGGCATTTGGCTTTGAGTTTGAGTTTGAGTTTTGGGGGATATATCCTTGCGGAGGACATGTATCTATCAGTCTGGTAGTCTTTATTATGCTTTACAACAACAAAAAAAAATGTACAAGAAATCTAACCTTTTTTCTGTATTTTCCCCTCTACTTTTATTGTTGTTTGCGTGTTTTTTTTTTTGCAGCTCTGCTTTGCTTTTTCGTACTTTTTTTTATAGTAGACGACAGTTGGCGTCATGTAACAAAACAAGTAATATATACACAAAATGTATGTGTGTGTTTTAGAGGCCATGAAAAATTGTGAGACACGTGCGTGGAGCCAATGACAGAACAAAATGTTTGGAATAAGTTTTCTCATTTGTGGGGGAGGGAGGTTTAAATCATATTTGCACAGGGAAAAATATGGTAGCATATCTAAGGATAAGATATAATATTAAAAGGAATTTTTCTTTCATATTTCCATAATTTTCAGGAAGATACATATGGATTTATTGTAAATTAAAGATATAAATTACTTGGATATTAGTCTTATTTGTTTAGAATTTTAAAATATTAATCTGACTTATTTCTTTACAATTATTTATTATTTAATATATAATTTGCATCACATTTTTTTCCCGTGCATCTCCCCTATTTTTTTTTGCAAAAGCAATAACCCATCAACAATTTTTGATTTGCTCTCTTTGCCGTTTTGCTATCCGTTCTATCCGCTGCCTGTTCTGCCCCGTTTTTGGGCTCATCATTCACTCGAAACTCCATGCCGCCCCATATCCTGTCATATCCTTTATTTTCCCCTTATTGTTTCACTCCCNCCCGCTCGCACCGCTGAAATGCGTTTGACAGTTGTTTTTCAAGGGTGTTTGAGCCACCGAAACCACCCCCCCCAACTCCTCGCGGGGCTGCACTTTTCGCATATAAAAATTTCTTTCGCTCTTTCCAGTACCAATTT
This sequence comes from Drosophila orosa, assembly GCA_018904745.1. Lineage (NCBI taxonomy): Eukaryota > Metazoa > Arthropoda > Insecta > Diptera > Drosophilidae > Drosophila > Drosophila orosa. The sequence goes on along the minus strand of JAEIIH010033142.1, from coordinate 11,237 downwards.
TGAGTTGGCAGTTGTCGTCTGTCTGTTTTTTTTTTGCTCTGCCTTCCCTGGATTCATTTTTTTCCATATTGCCTGATGTCGGCGGCCTCTTTTTTATTTGCTTGGTTTTTTTTCGAGTGAAAACGGTTGGTAATAATTTTTTGCGCTTAGTTTTTCAGGACTTTTGTGTGGCATTCGAATTTTGACGGCGCCTGCTGGTATGCAACGCTTTTTTTGTCGGCCCGAGCTCGTGTGCTCGAAAATTCTTTTGGCAAACTTTTCTCTTTCGCTTTCTCCCCGCCTGCCTCCCACTTTGATTGAATTTCCCGCTCCCGCCGCTGCCGCTGCCGAGTTTTCCTTGGCCCAAACCGATCGCTTTCATAATTCATCTGTGCCTCGCATAAATTGCAATCTGAATGAAAATACAAATAAATCAGCATAATAGACTCGACCCCGGCAAATAATAATAATAAAAAACGCAACCAACCACCGGGAGCTGGCAGCCAGCAACCCTCCGTTGGAGTGGATATATTTTTTATTTCGGGGTTTGAGGGGTGAACACAATAAAAATCGAACTGTAAACAAAAAGAAAAACGTACAAAAAAAATGGAATAAAATAAAGGCAAAGAAAGAGAGCTGCGGCAAAAAAGCGAAGAGAAATCGCACAATTTTTGATTAAAAATCCAATGCAAATAATACAGATGGTCAGCAATGGAGAGGAGGGAGGGGTACTACTTTTTTTTGAATATGTGCAAAAACATATTCCCTGCACACACACACACACACCCTGCACACACCCCGACCTCTCTTTTTCCCCTGACAAAATGTTTGCCTCCAACTTTTGTGCTCGGTTTGCATTTTGCGGATTTGCAAATTCATTTTTATAAATGTTTTGCCGCTTGCGGAGGGTGGCTGTCCCACATGTGGTATGAGTAATATTTGAAATATTCCACCCATCCTCCTCCTTGTTTTTTTTCTCTGCATGTTTTCAGCACCTGTAACTGGCTTTTATTTATTGGCCAGCCCGAAACGGTTAGCTGATGTCTGTCTGTGTGCTGCCTCTATTTTTCCCCATTCTTTTGTTTTGGCTTGGAAATTGCGTATACGCAATGTGTGCGCCGGCCCTAAAAACATTTGCAATACATTTTTGGGCATATTTGTTGTGCTGTGGTTTGTTTGTAACTACTAATTTGCATACTAAAATGTAGGGATTGCCTGGGATTATAGTTTGGTGTACATTGGTTACGATCATTTATGGCGACAGGGAAAAAATAGAACTGGAATAGAACTCTACGTTCTAAGCCTTTAAAAACATTTCTCGCTGTGCAATTGCCATATTATTTAACATTATGGCATAGTTTGTGGCCACTGTGATTGGCAGCACTCGGAATAAATATATATAAACAGGTGTCGATGCATTATTCAATTCGGAAATTACATTTCACTGTTTGGTTGTTTCCCCCTTTGTTTTTATTTGTTGTTGCTGTTGGGTGTCTGCTAGCTTGTCCTTGTGGTGTTGTAACCAAAATCGTTTTGATGGCGCTGACTAGTGTCGCCGTCGAAGTCTGCTCGTGTTGGCGATAAACAAATATAAAAAAAAATTGTAATGTAATGTAAGAAAGAAAAAAAAAACCCTAAACAAAAAGCGCCTGTGGTTGTTGTAACACACGCGCTAATCAGGTCGCTAATGGACGCCCTACCAACAACACCCCCCTTGCACCTGGTTTTTGCACACCTTACGTAGCAAGTTTTTCTTTTTTCCTTCTTTTTTTTTGATGTTTTGGGTTCGATTTGGCTGGCAAGCGAGTCTGGTTTTGCTTTGCTTATCTTATCTATTGCGTTTTGCTCAAACTAAATTTATGCCAGTCAAACGGGGGTACGAAAAAAAGGAGGAAAAATGTGCAGAGAGCGAGGAACATTTTAGTGCTCAGTGCGATCTATTCCATTGTCATTGAGTTCATTGCGTTTTTGGCATTTATCTAATCGCCAATTAAGCAAGAAAAAACCCAACGAAAATCATAAACAATCGGACAGACATAAACATTAAAAATAAATCGAAGGCTGCGACTGTCAACGCTCGCAACAAAAACCGGCAACAAAAACAAACAAAAATCCACAAAAATAAAGAAGCTGCAATAATTTTGTTCAAGTATTTTGTGCGCACACACTCACACATATTGAGGAACATGCATAAATCACATTAAAAATAAAACAAAACAAAACGAAAATTGCAACAGCAGCGAACAAAACTTGAAGCGACTCAAAGCCCAACGCATAAATCGCCAACGGAGACGGAGACGTCGACGTCGTACTTGAAAACCAGTTTCGAACAAAAAATGTCTACTGAAGTACAGCTAAATGACAACAACATCACAGAGGTAGAGGTAGCACCAGCCACCAAAATATAAACCCAACAAAATGTGTTCAAGAAAATATTTGCCATTCGGAAAAAAAGGTTAGACAGAAAAGATATGAAAATGGGACAGGAAGCAAGGCGATTGATAAGGCCAAGGCACACTTGGCTGATATGTTGAGAGTGGCAGCGCATTTCATACATTAAATCTCAGTTGTTAACAAAGATCTAAGAATAAAATGCAATGCTAATTTAACCATCATAAAATCTTTGCCATTTCAAAGCTTATCACGTATGCACTCGATCGTTTCACAACAGCTTGAGTGAACCCCTTCAAGATTATTCCAGAAGTGCGACTATTTATCAGCTGTTGTACTCAGTTTTATGGCTCAAAACATATGGTTTAAATATATATATTCATACATTCCACTGGCTTGCACTCACTTCCTGAGCCTAATCAATTTTTTTCCCACACCCCCCACACCTTCACCTTGATTACTTTCCATTCACAAAAAAGCGAGCGACCATTTTGCGTCGAATTAGTGCTGAATGCAGAGACTGACGTACGTACTAAATGGAGGCACTACATAGCACTACCTGGGCCGTAAACAGCGATAAGCAATTATCGATAGCCGAGAACCATTTCTGCATACCTAAACGCGATTTTATGTTGGCCAAAAACCAGACCAGCAGCAGCAGATGGGTAACACACAGGTAGGTACCATTCAGAGAGTAGAAATTTCCATTGTTTCCATTTTTTGGGAACTATGAAGTTTTGGGTTTCATGGCTGTTTTTGTTATTTGTACCCCCATAGATATAGTACGATCTGTGGTTATAATTAGCTTGTCAGTCGCTGATAAGAACTGGTTACCTCTGATTTGGGTCTCGGTGCGGTGAGTTCTGGTGCGGCCCATCGATTGTGATAGTAGCTACAATGGTATGGTATGGCATGGCATGGCATGGCATGGCATGGAATGGTATTTTTTTTCGGTGATTGTCGGTCGGTTGGGAATGCGGTGCTAGTGTGTAGTTATCTGTGCGGTTGTTGTGGCTCTGCTAAGCATATATTTTACTATATCTATGCGAATGTGTGTGGGTATTCAGTGCGGTGGTCTAGTTTGATATCAGGTTCGTTCAGGGGCTTTTAATTGGGTCGTTAAATGTTTTCGTTCGTTTTCAGCATTTCGTTGCGTTTTGGGGAACTTTTTTTTTTATCATGTGACTAAACGAACTCTGAATGGAAGCGTATCGAAACGAATCGGATTGGAGTGCCAGAGTGCCAGAGTGCCAGAGTGTGGACTCTTCAAGGTGCCTCGGCGAAGTGCTCGAGGCGAAAAGTCAACTGCTTAACCCATTAATGCCCAATCAAATTCAAATTGTGTGATTAGATATGCACACGAGCAGAGGTTTGCTCTCTGTATGCCTCGGTCCTCGTCTTGTCGATGACCTTCACTCAGGGGTTAGAGTCGCCTTGCTTTAGGGGTGGATTCTTCGGCTTACACATGTAACTATTGGCATGCCCTCGAGTGTGCTACCGAGGGGTTGCTGCTGCTGCTCAGTTTCCAGCCCCCGTTCTGATGGGTTTATTAATACCCTTGACGCTCCTCCACACTCGCTAAATTGTTCCGTGTATGTTTCTGTTTGTTTCTTTCGGGGTTTAATCACCGAGAATGCAGAATGCCGACTATATACACACTCACTCACTCACTCTCCCTTCCTCCTGCTGCTGCTGCTCCCTTCCCTGTTTAATGACTGAGGGGTTGTTGTTGCAATCGCAGCCTTTTGCGATTTGCAAATGGTTTTCCGCGTTTAGGTTTTGTTTTTCTGTCATTTACTCGTTTGTATCACATTTTTATTTCCCGTGTGAAAATCGCAAACAGATGAGCGAGCGGCAAACAGGAAGTGGCCAGGATGGATGGATGAAAGGAAGGAGAGTGTGGACGACTACTCCCCTTATTTCCTTACTTTTTAGGTAGCAATTCAAGTCTGTGAAGTCTAAAGTCTCTAAAGTCCTTTCGGTGGTTGCTTGATGGGTTGTGATTTGGTTGCCTCGGTGGTTGATTGATGATTGTCTCGCGCTCTGTTTTCCCGAGTTCCTGTGATCCTTTTATTATTTTTTACCCAGAAATGAGGTGTCGAGTGTGAGTGAGGTAGGTGGTGGTGGTGTGTTGATGACATTAGAGGGTGTTTACGATAAGCTCAGGGCGTTAATTAACCGTTAGATTGCTCTGGCAACCGGAATTTTAAACTGTTTCCGGAGAATTTTGAGTAAAGTGGCAACAAGAATGAAGTGATCAGCCCTGTTGTAGTTTTTTAATTGAGATACAACAGTGAACAGTTTTAACAGCAAATTGTAGACAGGTTTTCCTAGTTAATTTAATTTTAAATTGATATTTTACTAAAACATCTCCTCTTCCTTCCTCTGCCTTGCAGTTTTTCCTTTCCAACATTTTCCCTCAACGGAAGTGAAACAAAAAGACAGTGTAGATCACCTTTGCTGAATGGTTTGCCCACGGCTAATCTTCCAAGAAGGTTAATTCCCATCTCATTGGCATATTTCGAGATCATTTTCCACCGTTCTCGATCTATTATACTTCGGGAATCTTCCAGGCAAAAATATACATACATTTCCCGTTTCATGGGAACTCCCTCTCTACCTGTTCTCACTTCGTCGTTTGGGTTAAGCAGAGCTGCGACTATTGCAAATGGGTTAAGGTTTACCTGGGGTCGCCTCTTTTTTTCTTCTTCTTCTCGCGGTCTCTGTACTTTTATACCGTAAGATGTTCGACCTTTTCTTTGTTGCTTTCATCTTCTTCGCAGCTAAGATGATGAATTACAAGCGAACCGAAAAAATGTCTGCCGAGAAAACTCCCATTGTGTGTGATGTTGGTCGTCGAGGGGAAAATGGGGGAAAATGCGTGGCATGTGAGAAAACGAAAATCGAAAAACGGCAAACAAGATACGGGAGGGAAAATTTCTGTAAGCTGGAGTGGGGGGAGGAGAGTGTGTGTGCGAGTGTGTGTGGAGTGACCTTTTTTTGGGTCTCTGCATTTTTTTCCAGCACCTCTGCCCCTTTTCCCAAAGAAACCGAAACAGAAACAGAAACCGAAGAAGACGCAACAAAAATGGGCGAAAACATTGTCGAACTGAAGAAGTAAGTGACAGACTTGAGTTGTTTTTCAGGCAAACGAAGCGGATCGTTGGGAAAATTTCTTTCTCGGTATCGATATGCCCACTTCCACAGCAACTATATACAGCGGGGGTCAAGATTGTAGTATTTATAGATAAATTATGACATAAATTAAGGTTGTTATTAAGTAAGTTTAAAAGTAATGGAAAAAATAGGTTCTAATATTTTTCTGTAGCTCTTAAATTATTTTACTAGGAAATGTAGAAGTTATTTTTTTACAGAATATATTTCTTTGCAATTTAAACGTATTAATTCGATTTATTATTGTGAATTTAAATTATTGTAACGCTGACAACAAATACTTCTATTTTTTAAGACATAAATTGTGTATTTAATTGGGGAGAATATATTTTCGACAAGGCAAAAGTTATAAATTGTAAAAAATAATGAAATGCTGAATATATTTGCAACATACATTTATATTACAATAATTTGAGCTAGTTAATTCAAAGAAATAAATGTTTACAGCTTTAAATTAATTGAGAAATAAAGTAAACTATTGGTTATTATAAATATGTTTTAAAATATATCCTCTAAATATATAAAACACCCCATAAACCACAAGTAACCTGTAGATATCGTTGTATCTTTAACACTATTATCTTAACCGCAACTGTACCTCAACCCAAACCGTACTTCTGGAAAACGCTTCAATGGAAAACTCCAGATACAAATACCTACGTACTACAACAAAGCAACAGCAGTGGGTCGAATTGTTTTTCTATTTTTCTTCTTTTTTTTTTTTGCCTAAATATCTTCGAGTCTCTGAACTGAATGGTTTCTTGGCTTCTTCCCTTCAGATACATTTCGTGGCGGCGTATCTGTGTGTATGCTTGTGTTTGTGTGCGTCGTGTGTCAATTATGGGTCAGCTGTGCGTGAGAGCGAGGCGGCGAGCGAGCGAAAGACAGACAGAGAGAGAGAGAGAGAGAGAGAGAAGGCTACAGAGAGAGCTTGAACGAGGGGGCGGTTGTTGGGAGGCGGTCCAAATAACAGCTGATTTGGGAATTCGGCATCAGAAGTCGGTCAGGAATTAATCTTTCGATTGTGTATGTTTCGAGTGTCTGGGAAAGCCCGTGAATCTTGGGGGAGGATTTCAATTTTAACCAATTTAAATTAAGTGGAAAAAATTAGTTTCTAATGGAGGAATAAATATTAAGCTAAGAACATGGATATAATAAATATTTAGCTAAGAAAATGTATATAAGAAATATTTACAGCTTAAAGAGAATTGTACAAAAATAATCAGCTCAGATACTTGATTATAAATGGTTTATTTTATTCGTGAGGAAATTTAAGCTGATTTAATTTGAGTTTTAAATATTTTTTAATACAACAAACATTATAAAAAACCTTCTACAATAAAAAAAACATCTAAGAAAATATTTGCTGTACGTAAAATACATTTTTAATTGAAACTATGCAGAAAATTCACTATTAATTGAAGATATAATAAAAATCAAGGTGTATTTTCACAAAACAATATAAAACATTAAATTGTTTTTTGTATTCAATATTTTTAAAATCCCCACAAATCTAATAATCTGATAAGTTATTTTATTTAGCACAATTCTGAATTGTTGCAAATTTACGTTGAAATAAAATCATTTTATAAATATGATTTGTTCTCACAATTATGACCTTAAAATATGTTCACATTTCTTACAAACTAATTAAACTACACAACTATTATTATTATTATTATTATTATAATGATTCAACAAACAACAAACAAAGCATAAGAGACACGAAAAAAATTTACATAAAATATCTAAAAACAAAAGCACATTCCATTTAATTATTTTCTGGGTTTGGTTTAAGGTTTTCCATTTTTTTTTTGTTTTTGGTTTTTGTAATTTTGATTCAAGCACAACAATTAAAAGTTTCTAGTGGAGAAGAAATAAAATTTTTGATATGGCCATAAAGAATTTTAACTTGTTGTTTTTTTATTCTCCTACTTTGTGTGTGTTTATAAATTGTTTTATTTTTAGCCCAGGTGAGATATTATTTTTAGCCGGGGCAATTTTATTGACTGTCGAGTTGAGGAGGCAGCACACACAAAGTTGAAGTTGAAAAATTCTTTTGGCTCATTTGCTGTGATTATTTTTGTTTTGTATTTTATTATTTCGTTTTCTTGTTTTGGTTTAAGTGGAATTTATTTTTAGATATTTTACCTAAGTTTTCTTTTTCTTTTGGGTTTTATGGCAACAGCGCGTGGTGTATTAATTGTTGTTGGTTGTTGGTTGTTGAAGTTGTTGTTGGTGGTGCTGTTGTTGTTGTTGTTGTTGTTATCTAAGGTGGGGGACAGGTGCACGTTGCAGAAGAAGAAGAAGAAGCAGCAGCTGCTATGTGCTATCTCTTTCCCTCTAAAGTTGTTGCTGTCTCTGTTGCTGCTGTTATCAGTTATCACTAAAGAGTTTTTCTATTTTTTTGGTTGCTTGCACTTTCACTAGTTCTTTGTTTATGTTTTTTAATTTATAAACTTTAGGGGTTCTTGTTTATTTCTTTGGAAACTTACTTTTTGGAATTGCGCTTCGTTGTTTGTTTGGAATACATGGGAATTTTGTCAACAATCAATTGCATGGCATCAACAAATACATGGGACAACAACACTTGTGTTGTTCTTTTTTTTGCTGTAGATTTTAATTGTTGCTGCTGGTGTTTTGTTGGTGTTTGTTTTTTTTTGTTAATTTTTTAGGGTTCACTGCAGCATTTTCAAACACACACTCTTTCTCATACTTTTCACTTTTTGTTCACTTTTATGCTGATTTGTTTCTTTCTCCTATTTTTTTTGTTTTCGTTGCGTTTTTTGTTGTTTGTTTGTTACGCTTTCACATTTGTTGTTGGGATGTTGCACAAGTTTCTTTTTTGTATTTATTTATTTACTTTTTGTTGCTGTTGTTGGTTTTTTTTTTTTGGTTGCCTAGCAAAAGTGTTGTAGTTTTAAAAATATTTTCCTTTTTCAATATTTGATAGATTTTTGTTGATGTTGTTGAAATTTTTAGATTTTGTGCTAGTTTTAAGCGATAATACTGTTGTTGTTGTTGTTGTTGTTTAGTAGTAATCCAAAATGTTGCGCCGCTAACAGGAACTTTGGGGCACTTAATCCAAGAAATGTGTGCTCTATGCGGTTTGTTTACGTTTTTTACACGCTTTCTCACTTACTTTGTCACTTGTCACTTAAACATAAGTTTTGCAATTCTTGTTTGTTGTCACTTGAACATTTGCCAGTTGTCACTGTTTTTTGGTTGCTTTTGAAATTTTTGAAATATTTTCGACAAAAATGACGTTGGATTTCGCGACTTGTGTGGATAAACTCTGAGCCGTGGCTGTGAGATTTGTTGGCCTGGCTTCGCTTCGATTCGATCCGTTTCAACCGAACGACGATAACGTTCGACGGCAGCCAGAAAGGAACTGAATGAAGTTGGCAGCTGAGGCTGACATCCGGCGACCGACTGAGCGACGGAGCAGCGGCGGTGGCCAGCAGCTGCCGCTGGGGCACCATGTTCGGCACGGCACCCGAACTCACCCACACGGCAAGCCGAGCCGAGAGCCGAGAGACGAGAGACGAGAGCCGAGAGCCGAGAGACGAGAGCCGAGTACGAAGTACAGTTCGCGCTCTCTCTCTCTCTCTCGGGTTGATTTATTTCAGGTTGGTATTTCGTATTTCGTATTCATTTCGGTCTGTTAAGGGGCGACGACGCGCGAGCACTTAAGTAAAATAATAATTATGTATACGTATGTCAATTTGTTTGACTTCTTCGCCTCGCGCTTCCCTACTTTTTCTGCTACCATTTCGATTTAGTAGGGTAGTAGTAGATTTTACTACCTTTTTGCACGAGAGTCGCAGCCTCTTTAGCCTGACACTTATGGGGCGCTCTCTCTGGTGTAAGAATACAATTTGGTAGTAGATTTGCCTGCTACCTTTTTGGTACAAAGCGGGGCAGCTGACATTTATTGGGTTTGTTTTGAAAGCGCTTAATGGGTGCGTGTGTGCTGTGTGTGTCAGTGTTGGCCAGTGTGTTTGCGTTAAGTAGATTTTTCAGCACATTTGTCTTAATTGTTGTGATTTGTGGTTGATTTTTGAATGATTTACGGCGTGTGCAGCGCCAAGCGGGATTAATTGTTTTTTAAATGTCAGCTAAGGATAGTCGATAATTACAATATTTCTATATATTCTTATGCTTCAAATTAATAATGCTAAAATAAATAATATTAAATATATAATTAATTAATAAACAAGTAAACATTTCAGCTTAAAAATGTGATTTAATTCGTTCCACTTTAACCCTTTGGGAACTTTACATTTCAGTGACCGCACAATTGATATACTTTAATTACCCGAATAAAAAACATTTAACAATTTAATCTGAGCATATCAATTGCCCACACTCGCACACACACACACACACTGGCACACACTCATCTCTCACATTTCACGCTCTCGCGCTCTCTTGGCAAAATCCACTCCCAATTTATCACTCAATTAGCACGGAAAAATGTAGTAGTGTATTTACTACGCTTCTGGCTCGCGCTCTCTCTCTCTCTCGTCCAGTCTCTCCCTCTCGCTCACTCGTTGCCTGTGCGCCTTATAGCCATCTCTCTCGTCGCTCTTGCACAGCGTGAGAAACTCTCTTTCTGGTATCGGGTGTTCATCTCAATGAAATTGTAGCATATTTGTTGCCATATCGAGATTAAATTTTCAAAACACAAACGAGCACAACACGAGAGCGAGAGAGAGAGAGAGAGAGAGTGGGCCAGAAAGAGATGGGGCGTGCTAGGCTGCCAACCAAGCGAAAGAGATGGCCTTAGCCGGAGCGAAAGAGAGAGAGCGAGTGAGAGTTCGTTTGTATGCGTGGCTTGTAAGCTTTTGTATAATGCTCGAGGTGGGGATAAGTGCGGGGGCGGTAGGAGGGGGGGATGGGTGGTTGGGTGATTTTGTGGGTGGTTCGTTTGGGGTCGCGATTTATTGATGACGCCAGCGTCGACAGAGACGCCGGCAGCGACAGCGACGGCGACCGTGTTAATGTGTTTGTTGCTCTCTGGCATAAAATTATGTTTTATTTTATTTAACATGCTCTGCCTCGATTTTTGGCAGTCCTTGTCATAATTCTCATAAAATGGCAAAGGGGAAATGGCGGACGGAGAGGGTGTCCGTGTCCTGCCCCCTGCCTCTCTGCCCCAAAAAGGAAGTCTTTTTATTTTCCAGGCTCGAGTGCTAAGCAACAACAACAACAAAAAAAGCACAACAACAACTCATCGCGATGATGAGGATGATGGAAGTAATGATGATGTTGGTATGTTATGTTGGCAGCAGACAGCAGCAGCCGCAGCAGCAGCCTCATTGGGTTATGCTTATATGGGTTTGTATTTTCGTATTTTTTTGTATTTTTGTATTTTCGTATTTTCGTATTTTGTGTTTGGGTTCGAGTTTGAGTTTGAGTCCGAGTTCAGGCCCTCCACACACACAGTCACTTGGGTGTGAGTGGTGTGCCGTGTGTGCCTGTACAGTAGTAACTCGGAAAATAATAAGGATATTGGGGTTTCCTTCGCTGTTTGAAGGGTATAATAAATAAAGCCTTTATACTATAATTGAATCATAAATATTATTACTATATTTATTAAGAATACAACTTATGGACTAATAAGTATTTAGAAATATTAAGGTTTTATTAAACCCAAACAACTAAGGGCAAGACCCGAATTCTTACTTAAA
>JAEIIH010033141.1:0-14639 GCA_018904745.1 Drosophila orosa | reverse complement strand
TAAAACTATATATTATTGAAATAGCCTATGAAACACCTATATTCAAGGTAAAACGGTCTTATTTTTAAGCGTAATGATCAACTCCCTGTTGTTCTTAATCAATATTCTTTTGAATTCACCATAAACCTGGTTAGTACTGGTTGTTAGTCTTGGTTAGTCACTTTCAACTCTGTTAATGGAACACAATTCAGCTTGCAACAGCTTGGCTGCACTTACCGAGGCACAGAATTGAAAATGAACTCAAGCCAAATGGTTGGATATAAGTTTTATTGCTTGGACCTTCGACCGAACCCTTACAAAAAAAAACCCATCACCGAATTCATAACATTTACCTGCGGAAGTTGTCCCAGTAGTTATTGGCCCGATTACCCGGCGGCACCTGGTTGTTCAGGGTGACACCAGCCCCGGCGGATACTCCTCCTCCTCCTCCAGGCGCTCCGCCCGCTCCCTCGGGCAGCGAGTGCAAATTGTTGGCGTACTGGTTCTGGGTGCGAAGATTCGCATTGTTCTGATGGATCGTGTTGTTGTGGTGGTTCATGAAGATGGGCCCGGGGCTCGAGCGGTAGGTGGGCGGCGACAGAGGCGTCTCGTTGTTGTAGTGCGTCGGCGGTGGCGGAGGAGCAGCATTGTTTAGAAACGGCTGCGGCTGATGCTGCGGCGGCTGTTGATGGTGATGGGGCTCACCGCCAGTGCGGTGGCAGCTGCGTTGATAGTTACTGAAGGCGCTCTGGTGGGCGCTGAAGCCGAAGAGCTGCTCCGACTGGGCGCGGCTGCTGCCCATGCACAAGTTATTGGGCGTCTGGCCAATACCCGGACCCACAGACAGATTCGGAGGTGGCACCGACTCGGAGCGCAGCCCAAAGCTATGATCCTGGCAGGCCACCACACTCAGGCGATCTTGGAGCTGGACGACGCAGAAGTTAGGCTGTAATGTGAGTAAGGATTAAGGAGCAAAGACTAGCTTACTGCGTGTATTTGGGTGTTGAGGTTGTCGATCTCCCGCTGCTGGTGCCACAGCGTCTGGTTGCACTGGCACACCGAGTTGATGAGCATCTGCTGCGTCTGCATGAACTGCTGCAGCAGCATGGCATCCGACGAGGCATTCGATCCAGAGGCGTTCGATGAGCCCAGCTGAGCAGCTGCCGGCGGTGGCTTGAACTCTGTTCCAGCGTTGCTGGTTTGCTGCCCGTAAATCGGTTGCTGGCCGTGCCAGGCACTTCCAGCGTTGTGCGAAGCTGCAGGATGGAAAGCAGTTTAGAAGGCAGAGTTTATCAAAGGCACAAGCAAAACTCACCCCACATGCCCGGCACTGGCGGCATTGGCGGCGGCATATACTGCGACCTGCTGCTCGAAGGCAGGCTGTCGTTGCCCAATGACAGGGTATCGATGGTCACGTTCAGGTCGTCTTCGTTGAGCGTGGACGGAGGAGCCGGCGGTGGCGGCGGCTGTGGCTGTGTTAAGCTCGTCTGGCTGCGCCGCTGCTCTACCACTGTGTTGGCCGAGGCGGCTCGCTTGAGCGTGGCCGAGGAGGCAGTGCGCGCATTGGCAAAGTACTTGTCGCTGTCGGTGTCGTCGTTGCCCTCGTCGTCCGCCTCCGAGGTGGTGTTGTTGCTGGCCACATAGCGCTGTTCCAGCTCCCGCTGCTTCTGTTCGTACTCCTTGCGAAGGCGCTCACACTGCAGGCGCAGCTCGTCGCGCAATTGCTCCTTGCTGGGCGTGGCCTGCAGCGAAGTGTCCACCTCAGATGGATCCTCATCCTCTTCCTCCTCCTCCTCCTCCTGTGCAGCCTGTCGTTGCCTCAAGGGCGTGGGCGTTGGAGTGAGACTACTCCTCTTGAGGGCTTCCTCGCCCATTTGGACAGCGGCAGCCGCCTGCTGTTTACGCCGCTCGATCTCCGCCTTGAGGGCCAAGATGCGATCTCGCTCCTTTTGCAGGCTGGCCGCCTCGGCACGCAGCTCAGAGGTGACATCGTTAAGGGCAAACACACGCTGGGCAATCTCAGCCGGCAGTTCGCGCTCAACGCTGCTGCGCTCCACACTCCGTCGCTCCAGCGAGGCGCCCATGTCGGGCACGCTCTCCTCGATCTGGCTCACCGTGTTCAGCATGCCCTTCAGTCTGGCCATTTGGGCCTTGAGGGCATCGATGTCCGCCGTCTTCTTGTTGATCATATTCTGGGCGTGAAGGGCTCGCTGGGCAGCACTCGCCGCCTCTTGCCGCATGATGGGCACATTTCGCGTGTACTCCACGGGGACAACACGCTCCTTGGCCGCAGCTGGAGAAGGTGTGGGAGTTGGAGCTGGAGCAGGAGCTGGAGATGTCTTAGGGGGAGGCGTGGGAGTTTCCTCCTTAATGGGCCTAGTGGTCTCCCTGGCTGCGCGGTTAATGCTGTTGAGCTCATCGACGAGATTGCGCATATCCGCCCGCTGGGTGCGCAGAGATTCCAGTTTCTCCTGCAAGGCCTGCTGCTCGGCCAGGATTTCGGGTCCATCATCGCCCAGAACGGTGCTCAGCTCGTTTTGGTTATGGATAAAGGCGGTCAGATTCTTCATGCGACCCACCAAGGTGGCCATGTCGTCCTGGACCTGCTGCACCGACTCGTACTTTGGCGCCTCCCCGCCGTTGCTCGTGTGAGGCAGTTGATCGGCCTGCTGGCGCAGCTGTTCCATCTCGGTGAGGTGGGACTTGGCCAGGTTCTGAATGTGGAGAAGCTTGGCCTGCTCGTCCTGCAGGTGCTGCATATTCCGGTTGGACGCCTCCAGTCGCTGCTGCAGCTCATCGAAAGTGGGCGCCGTATCAGGTGTGGGCGTCTCCAGGACGCTGTGCAAGGACTGAATGGACTGGGCGCGGTTGTCGCTCATCTGTGCACGAAGTTTCTGGTGTTAAATGGGTAAAGTTGGTTGATTATGAAGCTCGGCTTACCTCGCTTAATGCAACATCCTCCAAGCTGGTCGAATTGACGATGCCCTCGTCCTGCTCGGCGCTGGGATTGATCTCGTGCACCATATTGTAAATCTCCTGCAGGTCGAGAATAGAGCTTATTTAGTCTTAAAATGGATATAATGATTGCAGTCTCGAGACTGACCTCTACGGGGTTCGAACTGGACTGTTGTCTGTTGCTGTTGCTGTTCAGATTGTCGACAAACTCCAGCATGGAGCGCCACACGTCAACCTGGGAGCGACCGGCTTCGCTTCTCGAGCTTAAGCCGGGCACGCTGAGTAGGCGGTGGACAAGGGTCTGCAGGCTGGCGGTCGACGGCGTGGACTGCTGCTCCTCTGTGCCGCTATAGTTGCCGTTAACGTTTAGGTTTCCGTTTGTGGTGCTGGTGGTGGCGTTTGGTATGACCACGCCAACTGTAGCATTCGGGGGCGTCGACTGACGCAGACGCTGCAGGGACGACGAGGCTGCGGGGGCTGCAACAGATGTGGATGACAATGTTGTCGACGGCTGATGCTGGACGCGTTGCACGGGACGCACGGGGAAGCGATAGCGCTGCTGCTGCTCCTGCAGTTGTTCTACCAGGAAAATAGAGAGAGAGAGAGAGAGCGGAGGCAAGTTCAGTGCTAGCGTGGGTTTGGGTTCTGCGGACGACACCGTCTTCGTGGGCGTTTATTTTCGTGCGCGGCGTATTTATAGAACATGAACTGGCGCACCGACCATTGTGTGGGCCAGCGGCCAGTACTTGGCCAGGTGCGGATATTGGAAATTACTCAATGAAACCGAAATGGAATGTGTTGTGTCTTTGCTGAAAGTTCTAGGCGCTCACCTGCCGAGTCGTAGCTGCCGCTGTGTTCCGCCGCCAATTGACGCAGGACCTCGCGCTGCTGCTGCTGCTGCTGTTGCTGGGCTGGTGGCCTGGATTCCGTTGAGCTAATGGCTGACAGCTGGTCCTCCGGCGTTCGGATCTGGCCGTTGGTGATGCGTGCGCGCTGGAGCAGCTCCTTGAAGCAACAGCAAACAAAGGTTAGCAGAAATATCAGCACCAGAAGGGCGGCAATTTTGCTGCTGTCTATTTAGGGTATATATATATATCCGTCTGTTCAGATAGATATATATATATAGGAGACCGATCGAGATTCGATGTGCGCTGTGGCTGCGTTCGTTTTCGCTACTGAGCCAGTGGCCAACGATCGCTGGCCGAGATGAGTGCAAAGTGTATTTATAAATCTAGAGAGAAGGCGCCGACGCCTTCGTGCTCTTCTACGGCGGGGATAACTCACGTTCAGCGTCTTCAGCGTCTCCCGCTGCAGCGGCTCCACAAAGTCCAGGTCCGGCTCGCCCAAGTGCTCGTGCTGACGCCGGGAGCGAGCGGATCTGCTGGTCGCCGTACCACCGCCTGTGGGAGCTCCATTCACTTGAAGCTGCTGCTGCTGCTGTTGCTGTTGCTTGGGCACGGCGCCGGTTGCTCCGCCCACGGAATTGTTGTTGCTGCTGGCGCTGCTGCCGTGGTCAGAAGCCTGCTTTAGAGGCGGCGCCATAATAAAAACTTTAAAAATAACAACTAATTATATACGCGCTCGGTAAAAACGTTGGGAAACTAGGAAATTTTAATATATATTTTTTTTGTTGTACTCCAACTATGTTTTTTTTTTCTCTGACAGCTGACAAGAAATATCGGTGCAAACGTAAATATTGCAAGGCACGAGTGGATATCGATGAATTTATCTAAATATTTGTTCATTCTCGTTTTTTGAATGGTTTCAAGTACAAATCAGATTTATATGTAGTATATTCGATCTTTGCGGTTGGAATTTGTAATTGTTTAGAGAATCCTTAAATTATTTTTTTTTTTTTTAAGAATTTATATCCACTAATCGATATATCGATTCCTTCCATGGCAATTTCATCGATTTATAACCGCCAAAACGTATTTTAGAATAATAGTTTTATTTAAAAAAAAAGAGATGAAATAAAAATAATAATGTTTTTATCAATTTTGGTTATGATAAAAATAGCTGGCATGGTTTTAATATTTTTAAGGAATTGAGGGAATTTATTATCATTTAGGGAAGATTTTTTGTAATATCTAGATAAGATAATTGTCTAAAAGTTCTTAATTATATTATTTATAACCATTTTATTACAATACCTATGAATACAACCATAACTGGACTAAGCCCATTAATGGAAATTGTTTTTATTCTTCAGACACAAATCATAAATCCCATTTTAAGAGGGTTAATCATATATGTATTTATTAAGATAAGTATACATTTGACAGTTATTCATTTTTATGATATATTCCTATCTCTTGGTAATTCAGCTTTTATTAGTGAGCTATTTTCCCTGTTTGCGCTGAATTATCTCCTCCTTGAGCGTCCTAATCCGATCCCTTTCCTCCCGCAGGCTTTCCGCCTGACCCCGCAGATCGCTGGTGAAGTCCGTGAACATGTTGAGCATCGTATTCAGCAGCTCCGCGTTGTCGGCGGGAGTACTTTGACTGGAACTGGGGCCCTCGATGGACTCCTCCGATTCGCCGGCCACACGCACCTCGGATGATGCGGATTGATGACTGCTCGTGCTGGAGGAACTGATCTGTGTCGTCTGCCTGGTGGACATGTGCTCCTCGATCATCTTGGTGGTGTCTACCATGTGCTGGACACGCTTGAACTGAGCCTTCAGTTGGGCGATCTCGTTCAGCTTCTCCTGCAGGTAACTGGCCGCCTCCTCCTTGTCCTCCTCCTCTTCCGGGGTCTCTGGAGCAGTCTCCTCTGTGGGGGTGTCAACCGAAGAGGTCGAGGACTGTTCTGTCACTGATTCCACCTGACTGGCTTCCATTTGACTGGCTTGCACTTGGCTGGTCACTTGGCTGGTCACCTGGCTGGTCTCCTCTTGCACCATGCGGACTGACTGCCGTTGCTGATGGCGCTGGGCATTCAGCAGGGTGAGCTCGGCGGCTCGCATCTGCAGGGTCTCCATTTCCTGCAGCAGCTCTCGGTGCTCCTCCTGCATCTCCTGTAGTTGCCGATTGGAGGCTGCCAGGCGCTAGAATAAATTAAGAATAATTATGTTAATTACATGTTCTACAAATTGTCTTATTTATTTACAGACACATCTGCAAGATGTATTCTTGAACCTTTATGATTTGTTCTGGCATTTTTAGAATGCAGATCTGCCTTGGGTCTCACAGAGACGATGTAAAGGGGTCTGAGTTGTATTGTTCTAGAATTTTCTAAATGACTTGCGTTTAATATGCCAAAATATTTGTTGAAAATAATGTGTAAAGCACATTATTTAATGTACCAACAAATACAATGTTAATGGCCATAACGACGTACAAAAATGTTTATTTAAATTATTAAAATGTGAAAAAATGTGCTCTTAGTGCCAAGGAAGAGTCTATAGTAGAATTACGGCTTTTCGGTGAAAATTATAAGATAAAATTAACCTTAAAAGTTAAAGAATTAAAATATATCTTCTAGATAATCTAAGATTTATCTTGGTTAATTTTTATTCTAGAATCTAGATTGAAACTTACCTCACTGAGGGCGGCATTCTCCCCGTTTTGGGGCCTATTCAGCTCGTTGACCATTTTTTTCGATGTGCCTGAGGAAGAACAGAGGGAATCTTTTGTATTACTTACTATATGCACACATATCCCGCACATTAATGACTTTTTTGTTCCAACACACAAACACAGGCCCACCGCAAGGCACTGTCTATAAATAAATTCCCATTTGTTGTATTCACTTCATGCTTTGACTAATGTCAATCATTTTGGCATCTCCGAAGACAACATAGCCAAACGCAGTAATTATGCAAACTTACACTGAGGTGTGAATTTCTCTCAGCAGTAGATGAATAATTTCTTTTTAAATAATATTTATTTTAAATCCACGGCGCAGCAAGCTGTGTGCGGAGAGATGCCCCAATTCCAACTGAAACGAAGTGCCGAAAACGAGAATTTTTCAAACGATACGCGATGCGTTCGTAGAATTTCGTGGATCAGGCGGCGAGTGTTTCGGTAATGATGTGAGAGATCTTGTATCTTATATTCTAATTATATACACAGAGAGAAATTTAGCCTTGAGAAGTTGATTAGAAAAAGAAAAATGGGTAGTTGCTGTTCTAGAAGGTATTCATGCAATACTTTTTGTATGCACTCAGCAGCTTATCAAATCATAAAATCAAATCAACAATTAAATTAAATTAGGAGCTTTGATATATTAATTCCTATACATAATGTGTATCTAATACAATCTTTTGAATAAATATAAAAAGTGCATATCAATTAAAGGAAGGAGAAGAGCGAGTGTAAGTCCAAAATTAAACCACTCAAGAACCCTTGTTTCGTCTAGAATTAATATGTCAGCTGTGTAAACATCGATATAGAGATATCACAATCAGTTGAATGTTTGAAACCGAAATTAGCAAATATTTACAGGCTGCAGAAAGCAGTTGGGCTAAGAAGCTAACGATGAGTGGAGGTGCGTGAGTGAAGAGGTCATGATAATGGATACTCATCAAATGTATTTATTTTCCTTCTTAAAGAACTATTACTTGCGATCCTTTTGGTATGCGGAATATTGGCAATCAGAGCTGAGGATGGCACTACAACTGAAGAAGATCCAGAAGCTTTTTCAAGTACAACTTCTCCTGCGTTCAATGTGAAAGACGACAAAAGTTCTTTAATTTTGGGTAACCTCAGTCTATGCGGAAATGTGGCAGACAATGTGTTTCTTCCTTTTGTGGGAGACTGCAATAGGTACTTCCTCTGTCGCTGTGAGTAGGAATCAAGGATAAATCTTTAATAATTTAAAGATTATAATATATTCTGAATTTTTCAAGCTGGCCAAGCCATTGCACTGCAGTGTGAATGGCCCAACGAGTTCGATGCTCCCAGCCAGAGCTGCGTGAATCCTGGCCAAGCGGACTGCCTGCCCACCTGTAAGAACTTCAACTTTACCACCTTTAGTTACCAGCGCACTTGCACCAAGTACGTGATCTGCTACTACGGACGTCCTGTCCTGAGGGAGTGCCACGATGGCCTCCAGTACAACTCCCGAACGGATCGATGCGACTTCCCCAAGAATGTGGACTGTGTGGAGTCAGAGTGTTCCATCTACTACAATGCCTATCATTTGCGGTATGTGCCCAGCAAGGTGTCCTGCGAGAAGTACTTCCTCTGCGGCAATGGAGTTCCCAGGGAACAGACCTGTACGTCTGGCTTGTACTTCAACACGAAGTGTGATTGCTGCGATATTCCATCGAAATCGGACTGTCAGGTGAGTCTGAAAAGTACATCCTTAAGTTAACTGATTGTGAAGCCTTAACCTTTTAGATCCCTGCTGATCAGCGGAAGGTACAGCTCTTCTCCCGAATTTCTCCTGAAGCTGTAGACGGGATGTGTCCATCTGCGGGTGTCCACTTCTTTGCCCACAAGTCTCGCAAGGATGCCTACTACTACTGCGTGGAGGGTCATGGTTTGATCCTGGACTGCTCTCCGGGTCTTTGGTATGATCCCAAGATTCAAGAGTGCCGTGAACCCCATAATGTGGGCCATTAAAGCGGGTGATGTCAATAAAATGTAATACAGTAAAAAGTAAAGTGAATAGCTTATTTTTTGGGTTTCTTCAAGTAATATTCACATTAAAATATATCAAATATACCAAGAAATTAATAATAATACCAGGCTCTAAGGGAAGACTTGCTCAGCCAGGCTTACCCACGATTCTAATTTTAGGATTTATGCTTTAAAAACTCATAATAAAAGTATTTTAGGTATGGTGAGGGAATCAGTAAGGAATATATTTATTTTCAGAACTTAAGCTCCGACGAACTGCTGCTCTCGGCACTCTCCACGCTGGGCATCGAACACCAGACCTGGTGTGCAGTCCAGGGTGACGCCGCGGCCATTCAGGCAGTAGTAGTATGCCTCCGGGCGCTTCTTGTGGGCAATGAAGTGGGCTCCCTCCGAAGGACACTCGATGTCTGCGCTTCGTGGGGGAGCTCGGGCGAATGGCAGAATGTTGCGCTGCAGACTCTCAACCTGAAAGACATGACATTATGTTTAGATAGTTCCCAAGAACCCGGGACACTGTCTATCTAAAATACCCACCGTACAGTTAGCCTTGGAGGCAAAGTCGCAATTCTGGGTTTTCGGGTTGAACTGCAGACCGTTGGAGCAATTCTGGACCGTGGGCAGGCCGTTCAGGCAAACGTAGTACTTGTTACAGCTCGCCTTGCTGGGTATGAACACAATATCCTCGGGGTTGTTCTCCCGGACGCACAGGTTGTCCGCGCAGTCCACATACTGGGGATAGTCGCAGCGATCGGTCTGGGAGTTGTATTGCAGGCCATCGGAGCAGGGACGCACCACCGGGGTGCCGTCGAAGCAGAGCACGTACTTATTGCAGGTGCGATCGTAACCGAAGGACTCCAGACCACGGGCCTTGCACGAGGGGATGCAGCTGGCCTCCATCACTGGCACGCACTCTTGGTCGCGGGAATCGAAGTAATATCCTACGGGACACTCCCGGGGAATGGCCATCTCACCTGGAGTTTAAATTTAGAGACCATTGAGGTTTATCTGTGGAGTCCAGAGGGTTGCTACTTACTCATGCATAGGTAGTACTTGCTGCAGTTGCTCACATGAGGCAGGAAGAGATTATTGACCACATTCGAGCAGATGTTGATGTCGTCATCAGCTGCTGCACAGCTACCGATCAGGGCCACGATGGCCAGCAGGGTCACGGGGTTCATCACTAGAAAAATAGACTTTAGACCTGCGAAATTCCTAGGTGCCACTTCTACTCACTCTTTCGACTCGGTTTCCTCCACTCACTATCGCCTGAGCTCGGGAAACGTCTCTATTTATAGGTAAAACCCCTTTTTTGGCAATCAACCTGCCGTTTGTTTTGGTTCACTGCGAATTGGAAAACTTATCAGATGAGGATGCATGATTTTCTATTGTAATTGGAAGCATTCAAATTCTGCCAAAGCAGATAGTGATGAACAAGAGCCAATCTGGAGCTGGTCTAATCAGCCAGCCTTCTAAAATTGGCAGCATTATCAAGTATTAGGAAACACGTGTAAGGATGAGTCACCCAGTTGTAGTCTTAACCTGTTGTAATTGTAACAACTGGTTGGAGAGATAAGATAGTTACTCTAAAATAAACGTCATTACTCAAAATATACTTACAAGGAAGTATTAAGATTAATGCAGCGAGGTTTAACAAAAACTTTAGCATTTTAAAAGTAATATACCCCACATTGTAATTATAATTAATTAATTATTATGATAACATATTCTAGGACTTACAAGATTCTGTACTCAAAACTTGGCAACCCATTTCAGAATACAAATGGATTTTTGCCAAGCTACATAATGATGAGAGATGAGATCCACGGTTTCTGGGAACCAGTCTATCCTTACTTTATCGCCATGTTTGGCGCAGATAAATTGACACTTGAAGTGTTTGGGGAAATTAGGTAGTTCGTCTGAGAGAGGCGTGTGCCGAAATTAGCAAGTGATAAGACCAAGTTGGCAAGAACTCATTAGGCAGCGACAAACAGAACTCAAGTGATTCGAGTTATAAATTGGATATTTTCCAGACAAGCAGCAAACAGTTGGGCTGCACATCGTGAACTGTCCAGGAGTAAGTAGCTCTGCAAAATCTATATTGCCTTTACATTTTCACCATCCACCAGTGAAGTTGCTAATAAACTCTGGCTTACTGCTCATCCTCTTCCTGGCGGATCGCGGTCGAGCCGACGAAGACCTAGTGGTGGCACCGGAGCCTGGCGATGATGGCCATGTGGAAGATGATATTTCCATCAAGTACGACATGTACAACAGCAGCATCAACATCTGTGAAAATGTGGCAGATGAAGTCTATCTGCCCTATGTGGACGACTGCGATAAGTACATCGAGTGTCAGAGTGAGTTTGAAGCCAATTAGGAGATTGAAGAGTACATAAAATAATTAATTTATTAAATTATTAAACTGCCTTGTAATTAAGATGGCAAGATAGCCAATATCGGCAGCTGCCTGGAGCTAGAGCGGAAAACTCCGACCCTCTGCCTTGATAAGGATAAGCCCTGCAATCTGGGATTTGACCCGGTCTTCCAGGTGTGCACCTACAGGAGCCAGGTTCAGTGCCTGCCCACCTGCGAGAGATTTGCTCTGACCAGCTTCTGCTACGACAACACCTGCACCAAATACGTGCTCTGCTACTATGGACGCCCTGTCCTCCGGAAGTGCCACGACGAGCTCCAATACAACAATGTGACCGACCGCTGCGACTTCCCTCAGTACGTGGACTGCGTGGCTAATGACTGCTCCGCCACCAATAACCCGAACAACATCATCTACATGGCCAGCAAGGCCTCCTGCAGCAAGTACTTTGTCTGCTCCAACGGGCGACCCTGGGAGTAGGAGTGCTCCGCCGGCCTGCTCTACAATCCCGAGTGCCAGTGCTGTGACTATGCCAAGAATGTCGAGTGTTCGGTAAGTGGTTTTGGGGGGAATTATCTTTGAAAGAGTTGTACAAGATCTGCATTTGTTATTTCTTTATAGATCGATGCCACGGCCAGAAATATTAAGCCCTATTCACGGTCTCCTCTGCGCAGAGCGGACATCCAGTGTCCCCAGGTGGGAGTCCACTTCTATCCGCACAAGTCTCGCCGGGATGCCTACTACTACTGCGTCGATGGCCGTGGCGTCACCTTGGACTGCACTCCGGGTCTGCACTACGATCCCAAGGTGGAGGAGTGCCGCGAACCGCAATTCGTGGGTCTCTGAGAGTTTTGGAAATAAAGAAATATAATGAAAATGAGAAAGGAACGTGAAACTACTTCCCCTTTTTTCAAGTGTAAAAAATGATCTCTAGCGATATAAGCTAGAGCTTTCTTATCGACAAGCAACCCTGCCCAGCAACGCGCCAAAAGCTTTAAAGTTTTTTAAATAAATTTGAATTCAGGGCGCATGTGCCGTGCAGCCACCGTGCTCTTGGAGAGAGCAGCCTTTCTCTCACTTTCACTGCTCTCTTTCTCTCTCCGCCATTCATGCTATGCGGAGTGCTGCACCCGCCCACCCGCTCGCCCACACAGGCGCACGGGCACACATACAGAAAGCAAAAACAAAACGCTGTCTGCGCTGGCAAACGAAAAAAAAAAATATGAAAAGCGCCACTGGCCGAGAGGGTGGTGGTGGGGGCCAAGCAAAGGGGGGTTGTTTTGCCCGTCTGCGAAACTCATGAAAGTGAAAACGAGCACGGCGCTGCTGCTGGTGCTGCCCAGCAGCTGCATTCGCACATTCAGTTGGCTGCGAGTCCTTGCTCCGTTCGAATCGTAGGCGTCGCACACACCACCGCCGCTCCCCCGTCGTCGTCGTTGTCGTCGCCACACATCGCCCCCGTCCGCCTTTGCCTACGCCTCTGGAAAATACAGTTATTCGAGCGCGATTCCGCGGCAAGGAAAGAATCTCCTTGCTTTGCAATTTAATTGAATTGAATAGAAGTTTGCAAGTCGCGTGAGTCCTTCGCGTGAGTGTGAGCAGCTCCCCGAAGGATATTTATTTGTGTGTGCGCTCTCGTCTCGTGTGTGTTTGTCGGGTCAGTTGAGCGTTCAAGGACTCTGCTGCAGCGAAGAAAACCAGAATCAGAATCAGAAACAGAAACAACAATATGTATGCAATAACGGCCAGAAACGTGACGGCCGCGTGCCAATAAAGGCGGAGGAGGGCATTGAAAAGCTGAAGGGGAAATATCTGAGAGCTCGAGAAAATATATATTGCAGGTAAGAAGAAAGCGTGCTGCACTTGAAAACAACCCACACAGGCACAGCTACAGCCACAGCCACAGAACATCCTACACACACACACACACACACATACAGTCACATTGCACCGCATTGCTCATACGCAGCGTACGCCATCAAGTGGGCAGGCAGGCATTCAGTATCAGTCCCTGACTGCACTGCACCTCCCCTTGGCCCCTTGGAGCCCCACTCGAATGGGACAAATTCACTTCCCGCCAACGAAAAATCGCATATAGACGAGCGCTCGTCACTCGCCCAACCGCCCGCCCGCTCGCAAAGAGCAGAAATAATGGCAGCGCGCAAAGGTTAACCAACCGAGTGAGAGTGAAAAGGCGAACATACAAGTGTAGGGGGGTTGTTTCAGCTTTAAAGTTTACAATTTCTGTTTTGTTTTGGCATCTTTTCCCCATGACGCATAAATTTTATCCGCCGGAGGTGAGGATAACGCTCGGGTAAACACACAGCGGCAAACACGAATGTCTGGCATTTCATTTATGCAATGGACGGCCAAAAGAGGTTGGGATAGCTCCCGATTCCCAAGAATTTCCCAGTGCCTGGCCAAGGAATTTCATTCAATAAACATTTCCCTCTACGTTTCATTGTGTGTCATCTGGCAAATTCAATGAAGACCCCCTTTTCCGCGGCAATCGTCTTTAAAATTTCTGATATAAGGAGAGATTTGTTGTGATATTAATTTAAATCGAATTTGATTTGTATATTTATAATTTTATTTTTTTTATTTTAAAACGAATCGAAAAGTTTACCAAAGAAATAGTCGCTTGACCTGCTTATAATATTTATTTACCCAAATAATAGCACCTCTTGAATTGCTGACATTATCTCTATCTTTGATTATTAAATTAGTTTGATTTCCTGCTGGCACTTTGCCCGATCCTAATCCTCCCCTGAATCACTAGGGCCTCTTTGGGCGCTCCATGCCCAACTGTTTCCGTGGTGTAGCGGTTATCACATCTGCCTAACACGCAGAAGGCCCCCGGTTCGATCCCGGGCGGAAACATGTATCGAGTTCTTCCTATCAAAAATGGAAGGACTTATTTTTACAATTTTTTTTAATCATTTCTAAGAAGAATTCAAGTTAAATATTAGACTTAGTACAAGTACAGTTAAAGTTACAGTTAAAATCTTTGAAATGATTTTGTACAACGATTTCAAAGGATTCGTTGTCTGTAGAAGGTTTCCCTTATGCATTCCTTGAAATGTACGCAATGGAAACAAAGCTAATGATTTATTTTTATTTTTACAATTTGGTTTAATCATTTCTAAGAAAAATTCAAGTTTTATGAGCCATTAAATATTAAAGTGCAAGACTTCGTGCAGTTTAAGTTTTTTTTATGTTAGGAAAGCTCTTTTCAATGATTTTCTACAACGAATTCAAAGGATTCGTTAGTCTTCCTTTATGCATTCCTTATAATGTAGGCAATGGAAACCAAGCTAATGAGCAAGCTTACAATCAGAATTAGTTGTACATTTTTATATAGTAAACTGAGGGGAACAATCATATTTGTATACTAGCTTAAAATATTTAACTAAAATTTTCCACATTTTATTTATTTGTACAATATTTGCACCTTTAAAAATTTAAAAAAGATCACAAATTTTAAAAAGTATTTTTAAGAAAAATTAGTAATTAGAGAGGCTTAAAATATAACATTCAAGAATCTTAAAATGTTTTGCCTTGTGTTTGAATTTATTAACACGGAGTTATTTATAGCAATTTCTATCTTATCTTTAAATAAATAAATATATAGAAAATAAATAAAAAAATCCATTTTAATAGAAATAAAAAAAACTTAAGTTCATCTGTTTCCGCCCGGGATCGAACCGGGGGCCTTCTGCGTGTTAGGCAGATGTGATAACCGC
>JAEIIH010033139.1:0-36954 GCA_018904745.1 Drosophila orosa | reverse complement strand
TAATGCTGATCAAGAATATATATGATTTATAGGGTCGGAAATGACTCCTTCACTGCGTTTTAAGCTACTGACTGAAAAAATTCAAAATAAATAAGTCCACTTTCAATGTGGCCATATCTAGCGTGCCCCAAAAAAGAGCCAAGTTGGCCACACTGGTTTAATCGCAGGTGTTGCAGCGCTGGGAGTCTGCGGTGCGGTGGCCGCATCTGCAATTCGAAATGTGAAACGTGGAGTGTGGGTGTGTGGGTGTGCAGGTGGGTGGCAAATGAAGTCATAAAGTCTGATTTCGCCTGCTCATGCTCATTATCACGTAGCGATGTCGTGTAATCGTCATGCTCACGATAATGATGATGTTAACCAAGTGGAGATCGCTATAGCTCCTCCGCTCCTCCTCCTCGCTCTCCCTCTGTGAATAGAAGTGAATCCCATTTATTTTCCTGCATCTGCGCTACGCTAGTAAACTTTCTGACCAAAACTGACACTTTCATGAAACAATTTAAAAAGTCATTGTCATCTCCTCTTTGCGGACTAAGTCCCTACTTCCCTACTTTGCCGGCGCCTTTTTAACTGTCCTGTCAATGGCAACGTCATTTGTTTTGTTGCCCATTACGACGAAGACGACGACGACGACGACGACGGTCAGTGTCCTGGCCGAGCTGAAAACAAAATGGTCATGGCTCCTCCTTCAGAGCTTTACTCCAATTGGAGCTGAAGTGTGTGTGGCAAGCACCATACATTATCTGGGGTAGTATCACGACTTGGTCAAGCGGTTTGTCCCCTTCGCACCTCCTTTAAGCGAGGTGATAGGGTGTCTTTGCTTCGTCGTCCTAGAGCTCGGCTTTGTTTGTGAAACTCGTGAAACTTTGTTAACTATGGGAGTTTCGGTTATCCTTTGTCTTCGCCGCTCACGTGACAGTGCAATTTCGAAAATAATTTTAAGTCTGGCCCCCTTCGAAATTGTTTTGAGTTATTGAAAGGGAAGGGAAAAATATTAAAGATCCTTAAAACTTGATGGGGTTTCAATGTGCATATGTTACAGAGCCTTAGAAGTAGTCCTTAAGACAAATCTTAATAGTTTCTAATAGCCAAATAAATTAGTACATCACTAAACGAGGATTTATTTCACTGCCATCGAAGGATTTCCCCTGGAATGTGCCCGCACTTTTGATTAAGGGACAATACCCTCAAAGCAAATGTTGCAGAAATTCATTATTGCATCGTAATGACAGAGAAGACAAGGAGAAGGAGCAGCAGCTGGAGCACCAGATGGCAATGGCTCCCAACAGTGTAATTTGTGCGAGCCAAAGCCACAGGATTTTATTGAGCGGAAAATTAAAAGCATAAAATTGCACGCTTTAAATTTTGAGTGCAGCGAAAACTGGCAGCAACAGAAGCCACCACCACTGACACCGCCACCGCACCCGGAAAGTGTCGGAGCATGTAGCTCCAAGATTGCCACAAAGAAGCAGGAGCCAGTCAGCCAGCTCCTCTTGGACTCACGCGCATACTACATATATTCAACTTATTGACAGGCTCCTGCCGACGAGGAACGTGTTCCGATAAGCGGCCAGGTGAGTGAGATGCACCTGCAACCTGGCCGGGAAAAGCTTCTTCCAGTTGAGAAATGGCCACATTGGCATTAGTTCTGCGGAAACCAATCTTAATTACAAATTTATGACACATTTATGGCGTGGGAAGGTGCAACTTTTCCTATCAGAAATATTCCTGGTATATTGAAAATAGACATATTTCTTTTATTTATACAGGAATAAAATATAGAAATGATTTATTGGAATTGGTTGTCTAACAAGGTTTAACTACACCTACATATTGTCATAAATTGGGCACGAACAAGCCTTCCAGCTACTTCATAATGATCAATAATTGTATAAAGACAATCTTTTTCAATTGATACTACGTCCCATCCTGGGCTGAACTGGCGGCATCCATTCCTCGAAGGCTGGTATGTTGAACATCGGGTGGTGGTTGACCATGTCGAAGCGGACGATCTTGTAGGTGGAGATGAGCCACTGGCCCATGCATCGGTTGTTATCCCGCACGTTGCCCATCTTGGTGGGCGCCACCGAGTAGTCGCGGCGGAAGCGCATAAAGATCTCGGCAAAGATCAGGGGATGCTGTACCTGCAGTTGCGTGGGATCCACATAGCGGTCCACCAGCTCCGCCATCGCTCTCTGTTCCGTCGGTGAATGGAAGTCGTTGGAGCGGCGCAACGCCACGTAGACCACGTCCAAGAAGGCGAACCGGTGATGGTAGTGGCGCAGTAGCTGTACCTTCAGCGGTATGGCCCGCCGGATGTGGTTCCTCTCGAAGCGCATCAGGTCGAGCCGCCAGTCTTCAGGGTCGTCCAGCAGATCGTGCTTGATCTGCTTGAAGCCCATCGGCGTGCTGCAGCGCTCCACGTTCCGGTTACGCCGACGCCGCACAAAGTCGGTGAAGACGACGGCCGCCTGGCATGAGTTCTCCACGAAAATGCTCTCTGAGAAGTGCCAGTCCCACAGCAGCTTCAGCTGCAGCAGCGACAGCTTGGTGAGCAGCCGGCTTAGCGGACTGTATAAGTACACCATCGATGGCAGGGATATCTGAGATGGGTCATCCTTGGACACCACCACCTCCAGTTCGATGTCCAGACTTCGGTTCGATGGAGAAGGAGCTGGAGTTGGTGGTGGTGGTGGTGGTGGTGGTGTCTGTCCTGCACCTAATGGCATGCGGGTTCCCGAGGAGGATGAGGCCAGTCTGTCGAACGCATGTTGCAGCAGCAGGCGCGGGCGGCATTTCTTCATTAGCTGCCGTTGTATGCTCATAATTACATTGCTTAATTTGGTAATAATTTTGCACAACCAAAGCCAGAATAATATTCAAAGTGAACGAAATTCATAAGGTTTATGTAGAAGGTTTGTACGTTTATGTAAATAAGCACTTGGCATTGAATGCTCGGGACTCCGTGTGATAGGATCAGGGGAATAGAGACATTCGTCATTGCAATTAGACCCCCATTTTCGACAGCTTACACTGAGAGAACTGGGTACTTGGGGACTCTGTAAAGGGTTTCATAAACTATTTTCAAGCATAGAAATTCATGTTTTCTGTTTTACAAATCGATGTATATTTTCTTATAGACAAGAATCGATAAGATATGCACATGAATTCCGGACTTTTCTCAATGTATCCTTGCATATGGGCGAGACAACAATAAGGTCCTAATTGAGCCGACATGGAAGGGAATTAGATCCGCCAGAGAGGGCTCCCAGCTCCCGCAGGAGCTGCTGTGCCGACATTGATTCAACAGCCTGTAATTATCGAATGCATTAGCAAATGCAGAGTGCTGCTCCTCCCACGCCCTCCCCTAGCGCCTCACCTTTGCCTTTTCCTTGGCCTTGGCCCGTCCTGAGCCCACCCACCCGCATTTGTTTGCCCAAGCGTTCATTTATCCGGTCCGGGATCCTGGGGAGAACAAACAATGCAAATAGGGAGCTGCCAGCCCGGCAGACACTCAAATAGAGCATTCCTAGTCCTGCTCAGTGTTTGCCATTATTACTCCCTACATCGGGTTAATTGCTTGACAATTGATTTCGTTTGCAAAATATGCAAATTCTTTGACATAATTCAATGAAAGTCTACCACTAAGAGAGAGTACAGTTGCCTCAAAACATTTGCAGTTAATTTGCCTGTTTATAATGCAAATAATTAAAAAATAAGTACAGACTATTTATTATTCACCGAACAGCAGGTACAATTGCCCCAAAAGCATTCCGGAGAATTCAATGCGAAATGCTAATTGCAATTATTTATTGAGCAGTGTAACGATTAAGGTGTATGTCTACAGCCTGCAGCTATTATTTGTCGAGTTAATTTCCCAAATTAAGAGGCGAATTCTGTGTTATTCTGTTTGTTTGCCTTTGGAATGTTAAATTGATGTCTAGTTCTGGGAACAGAAAAATCCCCCAACTGAGTATGCAAATCCCTTGCACGAAATCGTTTCAGTTTGATGCCTACTACGAAGGCCTTAACTATTCAGGGGATACAATGCTAAAATGCCAACCCATCCATCCATCCATCCATCCATGTTTGATGCCGTCGATTTATCAAACGAAATATGGAATGAACGACACGGAATAAACCTACGACAATGAAGTTTGGCGAGTGTATGAATAAATGCAGCAGAAAGGGCATGGAGCTGGTATCCTTCGTACACAAAATCCCCATGTAATCCCCGGCCAAAACAGAGCACGGAGATGTATCATCACAATAAAATATGTTAAGTAAATACGGAAGCGAGGAGAGGCAGAGGGGAGCGCAGAGGAAAACTAAACAATAAGCCAAAAAGTACGCTTGATTAAGTTTAACTTCCGGTCTGTTATAAATTGAGCATTTATGTGGGATTTGTTTGCGAAAACAGTTTCTACTTTGCCAAGGCCCCTCTAGAAAAAAAAACAACGAGAAAATCTATGCTATCCATCCATCGGGCTGCCAAACGAGACAAATGTTTAGGCCAGCACATACACACACACACACACACATCTCGTGTGTCTATTTCCGGCGGAAGTGGTGAATAAAACATGAAACGAAATAAAATGACGGGGCAGCGCAGAGGTGGAAAAACGAGAACTTTTAGTGGCCAAAAGCGAACATCCGTGGGGCCGGGCCAAAGAGATTTTTCCGTTGCCATTTTGTGCTGCGCTGTGCTGTGTTTGGTTTTGTTTTGTTTTGTTTGGTTTACTTTGGGCGCAAATGGCTAAATTATTCCTGACCCGGCCAATCGAAGGGTCCAAATAAAAATTAAATGGCAAACATTTTACCAAGGCAGCAGCAGAGCTCAGGCCGGACTCTCGAGCTTCTCTGGCAGTTAATATCCGTAGATAAAATATTCAATTTCCCCCTGAATGACAAACTTAGGAAATAGCCAGAGAGATGCGACGGGAGAGAGCTTCACCTGGCTGCGAAGGGACAACGATATGAAAATAGCATCGATGTCAATGTATATGTGTGTACTATTTCCGTTTATCAGATATCATGTTGCAGGTGGACATCTTGAGCATTCTGAATAATATAATCGCTTCATGTTTGCTTCCAATTATCCTTATTACCTCTTGCCGGTGGCCCTCGATGGAAAGGGACTGCAATTGCAGCCAGGAGGCTGCCCAAATCCATTTGGAAGAGTGCTTCATTAACTTTAACGTTATTTTTCCATTGCCCATTGGCAACTAATTTCTGAACAAAGGCTCTAAACAACATATATTAAGACTTGAAAGAGTGTGAGGCCCAGAGGACTTGAAGGCAGATACCAGCTCAAAGCTAAAAGTTGACTTTCCAGTCTCTTTTTATATTTTGTTTTTTTTTTTTTCCTCTCTTTCAACATTACTATTAACATTACTATTTTTGTTTGCACCCCCATCACCTGTGACAATAGTAAGCGACGGGCACGCTGGCAAATCCGCAGATGGCATCGCACTGCATCGGCGCACACGCTGGATATGAAGAACCGGAGCAGGGTACGAAGCAGGGCAGGCAACAGCTTCTGTTCCCCGCTCCGTATCCTGCTCCACATCCCGCTCTACATCCCGCTCCACATCCTGTTTGGCATATCTGTGTGTTACAGATCTTCCTCGGCAGTGGCCTGTGCATTCCTGTTCGAAATGTCTGTGTGTTACAGATCTTCTTCGGCAGTGGCCTGTGCATTCTGCAGACCAAATCGTTCGAGGGATAAACGCACTGCGCTGGTTTCTTACGCTTTTTACGCTTAGGCTTGGGCTCGGGCTCCTCCTTGCGCTTTTTCATATTTCTTTGTGGGATATTTCTACAAAAAAATGAAATATTATGCAATTTCATATTGGAATCACTTACAAAACTTTACCCGGAAACGGCCCTTTTCGGGCCTTTTTTTCCCTTAATGTTAGGCGGATGGAATATGGTTAAACGTTTGCGTGGCGGAACTGACTCGTCGGCAGGTGGGGTCCAAAAGTACTTCTCCTGGTCGGTTTCGTCGATCTTGGGGGATGGCAGGCTGTCTGGCGGACTTAAAGGGACGTACTTCACTTGTTTGGGTTCGTCGATCTTGGGGGATGGCAGGCTGCGTGGCGTAATTGAATCGGCGTCAGGTGGGGTCCCCGGGTTGGGTTCGTCGATCTTGGTCATTAGTTGGGGGGATGGCAGGCTGTCTGGCGGACTTGAGGCGGCGACAGGTGGGGTCTTCACGTCGTTGAGATCGTCGATATTGATTAGTAGTTTGGGGGATGGCACGCTGCGTGGTGGACTTGAGGCGGCGACAGGTGGGGTCACGTCTTTGGGATCGTCGGTAGGTATTTCCACTATCGTCTCCGGCTCCTTAGGAACTATTATCGGGGTGGGATCGACTTTTTCTTTAATTGGTTTTTGAACGCATTGGGGCTTTTTAGCAGTGCACACGGTGCGGGTTTTTGATTGACACTTGGTGGCCTTTCTGCACTCTCCCGGGACCACTGTGACCTTTTGGACCTCTTCGACAATAAGCTCCTCCTTTTTAATCGCAATGAGATCATCCTGCGGCGGGCAGGGAAGATCGGTTTGGGCGCTTGCTTCATGGGTCACAACCCAGTCAAAGTAGCAGATTTTCTTTCGCCTGCATTGCTTCCCACTGCGCCGTTTTTTGTCTCCACTTTTACAGGCATCTCTGTTGAGCGAAATGGATAGAAACCTATCCTGGCAACAGCGTTTCTCAGATGATTTACTGCACCTCCGCGGTGGTGGAGTACACAGTCCACAGTACCTCTGTGGCTGACATTGGCACCTTTGACGTGGTGGTGTTTGCTGCTGTTCGTTGCACCACTGAGGTTGTGAAGGTGGCTCCTGTACGCAGCACCTCTGAGATGGTGGTTGTGACCGACAATGGCACCTATGACGTGTGAGAGCTAGCTGCTGTTCGTTGCACCTATTACGTGGTGGTGGTGGCGGACAATTGCACCTCTGACGTGGGTGTGCTGATTGCTGATCGTTGCACCTATGATGGTCGCAGTATCTCTCAGGTGGTGATGTTGGCTGATAATCGCAACTCTGAGGAGACTGCGGTTCACAGTACCTCTCAGGTGGTGATGGTGCCTGATAATCGCAACTCTGAGGTGACTGCTGTTCACAGTACCTCTCAAGTGGTAATGGTGGCTGATATTCGCAACTCTGAGGTGGCTGCTGTTCGTAGCAGCTGTGAGGTGGCTGCTTTTCATAGAAGCTGTGAGGTGGTGGTGTTGGCTGCTGTTTGTAGCACCTCTGAGTTGGTGGTGATGTTGGCTGATGTTTGTAGCACCTCTGAGTTGGTGATGGCTGTCCAGCACGGCATCGGTTCGGTTTCCAATATTGCGAAGGTAATTCCTGGCTGCCGTAGTTCCCATATTTCTGGTACTCTTGGGGAAGAGGCTCCTGAGCCGAAATACCCTGATATTCCGAAATTAAATCCATCTCTGCTATTTGCCCTCCGCAACTCCTCTGATCTTTGACAGGCGTTCCTCGATAGTTGTTTGAATAGCTACAGGGATTTGGCATCTCCGGAAGTCTTAAAGTCTTGGGAATCGGCGTTCTATGGGACATCTGCCAACCGCATCGAAGCCGACCATACGGCCAGGGCTCCATAGACGGTCTGTGGATGTTCGACATCGCTGATACCCTGGACCCTACCTAAGGACTTTTACAGAGCACTTCCTGGACTCTTCTTCGGGACAAACGAGGAAACATTTAACAATTTTTTGTTCGAGAAAACATCGAAAGGGTTATTTGTTATTGTTTTTTTTTACCGATGGAGCAAGGCATGCTGTGGAAGACTTAGTCCTGAAAAAGATAAAGCTTTAATGCACAATTGGTAGCATGAAGACATGTCACCGTACGGACGGACTTCAAAGGTCAGTTTTGTAGCATTACCAGACCGCCTCGAAGGACCAAAATAAAAACACGGTCTCTCCATGGTTGATTTATATTTCAAACTGATTTAATTGTCGTTTACCCTAACATAAGTAGCTAACATGGAAGTCGCATTCATTTATGTTATTACGAAGACCAACGCAGTGGCCTTATGTTCTCTTATCGTCAGAAAAAGCAAGCGATGCACTTTTTGGCCGCTCAAAGGGCGCTCACATTTAATTTTCAGGTGTATCTAATTATTTATATCTATTTTGAATCTTATATTATCATTATTTTCATTCTTACATATACCTAGGTGTTCATGTGTAAACACAACTATTATTAAACACATTATTTTACTCTAGCTATTAGTATTAGTGTTATGATAACTGCTGGCACTGTAACGCGATTGTAATGAAAGAAGGACGTATGATTATAGACGCTTAATAATAAATCCAAGTTGCCATATGCTTTTCTTTTGTTCCACCAAAAATTTATTAATAATAGTATTGCTATTGTTGCCTACTCCTCTATCACCTATCACCTAGTAAGAGAATCTGTTGCAGGAATCGCAGCGAGTGACTTTTGGTGGCATGCACGGTGGATAGCGAGACCGGGAGCAAGGATCGTTGCAAGGCAGGCAACAGCTTCTGCGTTCCGCTCCGTGTCCCGTTCTACAACCCGCTCC
Source organism: Drosophila orosa (assembly GCA_018904745.1). Lineage (NCBI taxonomy): Eukaryota > Metazoa > Arthropoda > Insecta > Diptera > Drosophilidae > Drosophila > Drosophila orosa. The sequence goes on along the minus strand of JAEIIH010033139.1, from coordinate 28,385 downwards.
ACATCCCGCTCCATGTCCCTTTCCACATCCCGCTCCATGTCCCTTTCCACATCCCGCTCTATATTCCGTTTCATATCCCGCTTCATATCCCGCTCCACATTTCGCTCCACATGGCACTGCGCAGATCGGTTCGTAACACTTTTTTCTCCTCCAACCCAGTCCCCAACCCGCTCCACAACACGCTCCATATCCCGCTCTACATGGCACTCCACATCCCGCTGCATATTCCGCTCCACACGGCACTCCGCCGATCTGTTCGCGACATTTCTTTCTTCTGCAAACCACATCTTTCGAGGGATAAGGGTGCTTCATATCCGTTCTGATCCTGCACTTTTGTTTCTCGGGCTCGGGGCTCTCCTCCTCACTCTCTGGGCTTGGGGTCATGACGAGCAATTCGGAAACCCGGGTCTGGAAAACCGCGTCTTGGTGGACGGATTTTCTACCAGCCTTCTGCGAAAATTGCTCCCTTCTATTGGTCACATTTATGTGAATGGTGCTCATGTTGTTGAAGTCGGAAGCCAATGGCTTGGGCGCCAATTCTTCATCCGCTTTATTTTGGGTTTTGGGAAACGTTGTCTCTTCCGGGTCCCAATTTATATGTTTGGTGACTACCGGTTTGGACGATTCGTCTTTCATATTGCCTGAATATCTAAAAAAAAAAAATAGTAAATATGATGCGATTATATATTTGCATCACTTACAAAGCCTTACCCGGAATCGGGCCTTCTTATTGGGCTGTAGATCCTAGTGACAGGTTTCTTTTGCTTCGGTGACCAAACTTCCTTGATCGGCGAGCGGGTCTTGGGTGAACGTTTGGGGGATGACCACTTGTAGGGCGGACTTGAGGCGGCGACATTTCGGGTCCCCGCCGCGTGCCTCACGATTTTGGGATCGGCGAGAAATGTCTGGGTCTCATTCTTCCCGGTGTTTTGCTTATAGTCCTGCTCATATAACGCATTGGTGCGGTAGACGCGGCGTTCCTTGGAATCCGTTGGCGAGCTAGCGCCCGATGGGGGTGCGGTGGGTATATCCTTCAGATTTTCCATGATCGTCTCCAGCTCCGAATAGTCCATGGCGCCTGTAGGAACTTTTATCGAGGTGGGATCGATTTCTTCTTTGAATTGTGTCTCAACGCGTTGTGGATTTTCCGAATTGGAGACGGTGCGGCTCTCTGATTGACTCTTGGTAGCCTTACTGCCATCTCCTGGGACAACGGTGACCGTCTGGACCTCATCGACAATAAACTCCACTTCGCCGGTACGGTGTGTAATCTTTTTTTCCTGTGTGACTACATCGACGATCTCAATCTTATCAGCGGGCGGTTCGGTTTGGACGCTTACTTCGTGGGTCACCAAGCATGGGCACTCACAGCAGCAGCAGCATTGCTTTTTCTTGCGGCAACAGCACGGCTCACATGCGGTTTGGACGCCTTCTTCATGGGTCACCACGTGCACGGACTCACTCGAGCAGCATTTCTTCGGCAAGCAGCTTCTCCCTCTGCATGGTAATTTGTCTAAACATGGGGAATTGCATATAGGCTTTTTCTGGCAACATGACCTCAAAGGCTCAACGGTTTGGACGCCTTCCTCGCAGGACTTCGCGCACACGGACTCACAAGAGCAGCATTTATTCGGCCAGCAGCATCGGATTTGGCCTCTGCATGGGGAATTCCATCTAGGCTCTTCCTGGCCACATGGCTTCATAGGGTCAGTGGTTTGGAAGCCTGCCTCGCAGGTCTTCACGCATACGGACTCACACGAGGAGCACTTCTTCGACCAGCTGCATCGTTGTTTGTCTCTGCATGGGGAATCGCATCTAGGCTCTGCCTGGCAACACCACGTCCTAGGTTCAATGGTTTGGACGCCTTCCTCGCAGGTCTTCACGCATACGGACTCAGACGAGCAGCATCTCCTTGGCCTGCAGCTCCTCCTTCTGCGCCGTTTTCTTGATCTGCAGTCACTGGCACTGGATTCCTGGTCCTGGCAAGTGCAAATAGGCTTTTCCTCGCAACAGTACCTCTCAGATGGTGCTGGCTGCTGGTCATTGCACCTCTTAGGGCATTGCGGTGGAGGGCACTGCTGTTGACAGAACCTTTGAGGTAGTGGTGCTGGCTGCTGTTGCTCGTTGCTCGTCTGAGGCGGAGGAGATAGCTGCTGTCCACAGCACCTCTGAGGTGTTGGAGGAGGAGGCTGCTGCCCAAAGAACCGCTGAGGTAATGGTGTTGACTGACAATGGTACCTCTCAGGGTGTGGTGCTGGCTGCTGTTTGTTGCACCTCTGAGTTGTTTGAGGTGGCTGCTGTCCATAGAAACCCTGAGGTGGTATTGACGGCTGTCCACCATTGTATCGGTACGGTTCCCAATAGCTCCAGTTTACTTGCTGGTTGCCGTAGTTCCCATATTTCTGGTACTCTTGGAGAAGTTGCTCAAGAAGTAACTCCTTCCCTGGTATTTGCCCTCCACAACTCCTGCGTTCTTTGACAGGCGTTCTTCGATAGTTGTTTGAATAGCGACAGGGATTTGGCATCTCCGCAGGGCCCCAAGTCTCAGGCATCGTCGCGCTATTGGACATCTGCCGACCGAATCGAGACCGAGCATACGTGCAGGGCTCCTTAAACGATCTGCAGACGTTCGACATCGCTGATACCCTGGACTCTACTTACGGAGTCTAATCGTGACAAAAGAGGAAACATTTAACAATTTATTGTTTGAGAAAACATCGAAAGGGTTTAATGTTTATTGTTTTTTGGGGGCATCACTGATAGAGCAAAGCATGCTAGCATCAACAAAAAATAAAATTATAAGCCTTGGATGGAGGTTACCTAAGAGAACTCATTGTTCCTTTTGGATCCCCACGAATGAGAGTTTGAAGACGAGAAGAATACGCTAACAAAATTGTTCTCAATCTCATATTTTTGAAATGAGACACACCAAGATCTTGCAACACGGCAAGCACACTAAGCTATTGTTTTTACTATGAATCAAAGGCTGATCTAGGTAGCATTGACTTCATAATGTGGACGGACTTCACTCACATGTCAGTTCTGAAACATTCCTAGTTCTACACGGTACCCTTTTTTATAAAAAGAAAATTTTTGAGTACGAAATTTTGTGGACGCCATGAGTTACCAGAAGGAGCTGAATGACTTCCATCGGAAGCTGGACGTGGCTCCATGGTATTTGGGCATTTCGACGATCCAGGAGGACGCCATATCTACCATGCACGAGAACCTGCGCGATGACTTCGACCAGACATCGGGCTTGTCCATGTACCGTGCCTTGGTTCTACTGGGCATCAAGCCTGTGATATCCCCGAGGCAGATCAGGCGGTTGGTCCAGCTCAGCAGGAATAACATACTGGCCTTCCTCTTCTTCGTGCTCGAGGGCTACTACAAGACCTTCCGCCCCAAAGGCGGCACGACATATAGCATCAATGAGCAGCTGCTGATGGTGGCCATTTACAAGATCGATATGCTGCCCACGCTCCGTGCCCTGGACCAGATTCTGCCGCCGCCACAGCTCCATCCGCTAGAGATTAGGCGGATTAATCGAGCCGAGGACCTGCGACATGGGACCACGTCGCCAGCCGCAGCAGAAGCTACCGCGACGAAGCCTCCGAAGAAGCTTTCGAAGAAGTCACCCTACTACCAGAGACAGCCCAGGCCCGTCCAGCGGATCTCGAAGGCGACCACTCAGCTACCCGATTTTGTGGTCGAATTCAAATTCTGGCCTAGAAATGGTGCGCCCAATTACGGCAAGGAGTCGGAGGAGCCCTGGTTCGCCCAGTATCGCCTTAATCCCGGCCAGCGTTTGATCAAGCAGACCCTGTCCGAGACGCTGGAGCGCTACTTCAAGCCGAGCGGCGTTGACGGCGGCAATCAGGACGAAGACGACGCCGAGGAAGGAGCAAAGAGCCGCGAGCCGGAGGCCAATATGTGCCTAGTCCACAAGACACAGGTGTTGCAGTCCCAGCTGCTGAGAGATGAGCTGGCGGTCAAGGCCAGGGATCGGTGCCTCGAGCTCCTGGACGCCACGCAGCCATATAGCAGGCTGCGTCAGAAGAGGATCGTGGCCCAGCTGGAGCACGACATCGATCTGATCATGGATCGCCATCAGCGGGAGATGCACCGTGACCAGACCAAGGTTCTCACCATCGAGAACACGGACTGCGTGGTGTGCCAGGAGATGCTGGTGTCACAGCCCTGGCCAGAGCCCGATGACCAGGTGGGCCGAGCACTGGTCGGTGAGGACTGTGGCATGGCCCACACGGCTGTTCTGGATAGCTATCGTGGTAGGAGACTGGAGGGAGGCGGAGGCAAGGCGAAAAAAAAGGTAAATTAAAGCAAAACAGAGCTGTCCTCGCAGAGCACCCGTGAGGTGCTACCCATTCGTGTTTGTGTGCTTTTCTGGGAGTAGATTTCTCTTAGTTCTTTCTCTTATACAGAGATAATAGTTTTTTTTTTAACTGCTCAATCCAACAATTTAGAAAAAGGATAAGAAAGGAAAGGATAAGAAAGGAAAAAAGGTAAAGGCAAAGCCCGAACCTCCAGCGGAGCCACCGAAAGGGAAACCCAAGAAGAGGGAACCAGAATGGAAGCCACCGCCTCTGAAGCTCCACAACGATCCATTCTGCATAACGAAAATCGACTTCAAGGAGACACTGACGAAATGCCGACCGCCGCAGACTGTTTCGGAATGCGAGTTTCCGCCGGCACCCAAAAAGTCGTCCGTGTCCTTCGCCCTAGGCAAGGGGAAAATCGATATAAAGGGGCAAAAGTGCGATATACAACAGCCTGTGAAGAAAGCCTTCAAGAAGAAGTTCTTCCAGGCATCCAGATCGAACAAGCCATATCTGTTCAAGTACCATCGGGTCCTTCAGTCCGGCCAGCCGAGACCCATTGACCTCAAGAATATGATGGCCAAGTCGATTGTGAAGGCGCTGAATAAAGTGGAATCCGAGGATCAAAATGAGGGACTCGGCTACACCAATCAAGTGTCAGAGATGCACCTGGAGGGAGAGGAGCGCCGAACGGAGGTAATGCGGGAAACGGAAGATCTCCAAGAAGGGCTAAACGATGACATCTTCGGTGAGGGAAAGGCTGACCGTGACAGCCGCGAGACCCTGGATCGTTCCAGCGACCACAGTCGGCGCAGTCACGTCGACCACAAGGCCCAGATTGTAGAGGCGGTGGTGCATTGCGCCAACACCATTTGGCAGAAGCAGGTGGCCTTCAAGCGGGCCGAAATGGAGGAGGAGGAGCGGATGGCTAAGCGGATGGCGATCCAGTATGATGAAGAGGAAAACCTCGATCCGGACAACGCCGAGCAGATGAATAAACTGCTACATGACGGCCTCCAGTTTCTGTCTAAGAGTCCACGTTATGTGCTAGCCTGTCTTCCCGATAGCCACAAGCTTCCCGCCTTGCGGGAGTGGGTCAAGCGGCGGTATGGTAAGGCCTACAGCCAGCAGGAGCTAGGGGCCAGCCTCGCAGAGTCGTCGAGGATCTTTGAGCTGGTAACCTTGGCCCAAGGCAAAATCATAAATCCCAACCTCCAGGGTCTAGATAAGCTACCCAGAAAACAGGAGAACTTTGGCTACTACCAGCAGGTCAAGAAGACGGTGAGTGAGCCACCCTTAAAAGCTATGCCTCACACTCAATTCCTTCCACAGGCCATCGACGTCAAGAGCGACTATCATGCCCAACTGAACGAACAATATATGGCCAGTATAGGCACCGCCTGGTATGCCATGGGCAACTATCTGATGCCGGGAGGTCCTCCGCGCAGGACTTTCTTCGCGTACATGGCCTCCAATCCGAACGTGATACTGCGAGCGAAAACTTGGAATGGAACCTTCCGGAACTACCGCCAGATGAGGGATAGACGCAGGGAGCGGCAGAATTCCACGGGCTGATTAGAGAAGCAATAAGAGAATAAATCACTTGTATTTCAAAACCGTGAATCTCTCTGTTGGCCAGATAGATAATGTAATAGCTTGCTGAAGTCTGAAGAGTAGAATGAATTCGTCTTTATTCCAAGTCCAAGTTCAGCACAGCTCAATCCACAAGTGAGGCTAGGCGCCCGGCAAACAAATTCAGTTAATTATGCAAACCAGAAATACATTTTCATAAATGTGACCCACGCATATTCGCAAACCCTGGTCCCCAAGGAAGTTAATCTAATTCGGGCGCCATGTAAACACAGTCCCTTTTTTCCGGTGAATCATGTGGAATTTGTTGGCCAAAGTCCCTTTTGAGATATATCAGGCCCGAGAATATTTATGGTCAACCGCTGACGTCTGCTATTTTACGGGCCTATCACATTTGCATAGAGCAGATACATCATTGGATGGCAAATATTTGTAGGTTTTTGTATCAACAAGTTGGACAGGATTGCCTCTACTCTCCGGCTGTTAGCTTGGCTTCCACTGCCACGTGAGGGGAAATCCCGCTGTTAGCTTAAGTTCCACAAGCGAGAGAGAGAGCGCTCTCTGTGTTGCCACCGAAATTGGATGGTAATTGGTTCAAGTCTTGGGCCATGTCTTATAGCACTGTTAGCTTCAGTCTTGTGCCGGGGCTTGGGGGATTTGGATGCCTGGATGCATGAACTGAGGGCCCTGCCAGAGGGTTAACACTCCACTGACCCACTTGCGGTCGTGGCTGACCTTTCACACGCACTTCCAATTGCAGGATAAAGTGCTGAGATGCGCGAACGCGAGCAAACTCCAATTAAAATCGAGTTACAATATCCGTTTGGCGGCTGCTTCGTCAGCCTTTTTTCTTTCCTCTCCAACTGCCAATTTTCTTGGCACTTTTTTCGCCTTGCCTTGGCTTCCAATTGAAAATTATGCATGCAAAGGCAATCTGGAATCCTGAACATAACAGACAATTAGAGTGGCAACAAAAAAGAGGCTAAGAACAAGTTGGGTGTTAACTGGTAAAGTGGGGAGTCCATGAAGAAAAAAAGGTTAGGAAGCTGGCAGAAAAAAATCATATTAAGTTAATATATTATGAAATATTTACAGGTAGAGTAAATTAAGTACAGTCTGTCTTTGCTGCAAATTCTTGCATGTTTCGATAACTGAGTTATTAAGTGATAAAAAACGGCTAAGGATATTGCTTATATTTATTATATTGCTTGCTAATTTAAGTTTTTTGATATCTTAATCGATTCTATAAAACACATTTAATTTGTATTATTATTAGTTTCAAGTAAATTCCTTTAAAGGTTGGAGATTTGCGTATTTTTAAAGATTTTATTATAACCCCTATGCATTGATTACTTATTATCGCCACACATTTTCTCGCAGTGCTTCCTGCTTAACCCCTTAACATCAGGTTCCTTTTAAGACAACCAAAGCATCCTCAAGAGCTGTCTGTCGTCTGGGTTTTTTAGTTCTCAACCAGTTCTTTGATTTGCTATTCTCTGCTAAAAATTTCCCTTTCTATTGCCGATTTCTAGATAAAAATCTTGCTCGTCTTGGTTTCTTTTCTTTCTTTTCGTGTTTTTTTTTGCACTCGAGTAAAACTGCGACACTCAATCAGTTGACAGATGAAATTATACACCCAGAGACTGGGGACTGGGGCAGGTGCTAAAAGGATCGCCGCAGGGAAGGAGGCGCAGGAGCTGGGGGAGAACGTGTGAGGCTGTCAGAGACAAGGACCAGCACCTGTGTGTTGTGCTTGGGCACGAGTAAATCTACCTGGGCTATGTATATCCAGCCCGCATCAACAGCCAGGCAATGTATGGATAAATATGAGAGCAAAAAAGCGGCAATATGAAAGCCCAGCAAAAAGTAGGGATTCGGGAAACGGGAAACGGAGAACTGCGAGGAACCGAGAGAATATATGAGAAATGTACATTTGGACAGGCTACACACACTGCAGAGGCTACGGCGGCAGAGCGATAGAGACGGAGACAGTCAGATGTCAAACATTCTTTTGACACTTTGTCATAGCATCTCCTCTCTCGGTGACACTTGTCAGCAGTCGGATTTCGCATTTCGGCGGAATGGAATGGAGACTGGCAGTGCCGCCGCAGTTGATTTATACTGCCATTTCGATCATACATATCTATATAAATATATATAGCATTTACTTGTGGAATCGGTTCTGAATCGCTGTGAATTCAATTTTGCTAATCCATTAACACAGATACAGGAAAACTCTCTCTCTCTCTCTCTCTCTCTCTGACGGAGATAACAAATCTGTTTTTGGGTAAAGGCTACCTGTGGATATAAATATAAATATTTCCGAATAAAGGGGTACGCTTTAGTCCTTCGAGCCGAATAGCCGCATTTTGAGTCAGGGAAAGCGAAGACCTAAAGCTGATAGTTAAATATATTTATACATCCGATCATAGAAACCATGGAAAAATATAAGGAAATTTTTATAATTTATACTTAAATACTTGCCATCTCCTGAGGCCTTTAAGTTCAGCCGGAAATATGATAATCAGTTCCCTGGCAACTTTCAAGTTTTTCAGTTCTCGAAGTCTTCGAACTAAACTCAATTAGCTAACAGTTTGCCTATTTAACTAGCGAGTTGACGGTCATTTATCAGGGCATCTAATCTAATCCTTTTACTGGTCAAATAAATTAAAATGGAAAGCCCTTTTCGGCAGCGCCACTAAATTACACCAAAAAAGATAATTAACCTGTGTGGGGTGGCTCTGGTTCAGGCAATGGCTCTGGCTTCGCGGAGTGTGAGTTGCGAATGGTTTTGCGGGCACTTTATTAGGTCTTCGACCCAAAAGAGGCGACTGTGGCAATGGCGGCGGAAGCAAGGACCAAGGATGAAGGAGCGAGAAATTACAAAATGGCGCAAATTATTGCAGGACGGCGACCGACCTCGTTGGCTATTTCCGTCGTCAGGCATTTTTCCAAATGAAGTTTCGCAAGTAATCATGAAAAAGGTAATTTAATAAAAGCAAAATCGAGCAACATAAAACTAATTTACGGCCTGAAATTGCCTGTGAAAAGCCAAGTGAAAACCCGAGAAAAATGCGGCCACAAGATGAGGCTGAACAGGGTTTTCCCGGCAACGCTTTTTGGCCTTTGAAGTTCAAGGTTAAACACACTTAGAGCAGCTGGGCAGCTGTTGGCTTTTGGCTGGACCAGCCAGCCGAAATAATGGACTTGCAAGCTGAGAGGAGGAGCACGAGCTCGATTCAATAAGGGATAAGCCAGTCTTTGGTCCGAGGTCCTTGCAGTGTCACAATTGCACAGCAGCCTCCATAAGCAGGACACTACCCAAACAGCAGCAGCAAGGATTTCCTTGAATTTTTCCTTCACCTAAAAAGGCACAAAATATTTCTTAGGGGACTTATCTGCAGGAATTTATTGATATTTGTGCAAGCTATAGAGCTTTAGCCTGGAGAGGATACTTTAAAATTCAATTAAAGTTAAGTGATATAATTATTTACAACTTTTTGTATAAAGTTCTCTTATCAAGCTCTCTTAAAAAAGGGGTTTTACTGCCACATCCTTCCCCCTTGACCACGCACATGACACAACAATTTCGTAACTTATTTATTTCACATATTTTTTTATGTCCTCTACATTTTTATTTTCCGCTCTTTGGCTACTTTTTTTTTTGTTGCTGACCTGCTGGCTTGTGGCCAAGCTCTGCAAAATTGTTGGCCAGAAAATGTGACAAGGCCAAGGAAGTGCAGCAGCAAATATGGCTAAAAATGCTAAGGGACAACATGTTAAAGTTGGGCCAAATATGTTGGAAACTGAGCAGAGGGTTCCTGTCACATTTTGTGGAATTTTCTTACCATTTTTTTGCTGCAGCTGCGAATCCAAATCAAACTATTTAAGCTGGAATTTCCATGTCCAGGTCCCTTTTAGCTTGCTTTAATGCCAGTTTATGCTTTGGCTTTTGGGCCAAAAAAAAAAAAACTGGAGCAAGCCATCCGGGAGACGGCGATGGCGGCAAGTAAAGTTCTCTGGCCTACGCAAATGAGGCCCAATTCCGCCCAAGAGCGGAGCACTGGAGCAGGTTCGAGCAGTAGGTCACCGCCACCGTCACCGAAGAATAAAAGGAAAAGTGGTGCAGAAGAACGCTTAAAGTGAGCCCCCTTAGCCTCGAGTTTCGCCAATGAATAGGCCAGTTTATGCGGCAAGAGTTTGTCTGGATTTCTTGGAAAATACCTTAACGTTGTTTTAAGGAAATATATTTACACATTCCATTGGATTATTGTTTAGTATTTTCTTAGTTTTAGTTGCTTATTGATTTCCCATGCAACCTTGCCTAAAAAATTAAATCCCTAGAGAGAAAAACAATCTGTTTCCAAGGCCTTCGCAGCTGGTTTACGCTCCTCTCCCTCACTGAACATAATCTAAAACAGAAATGTTAAAATCCATTTTAATTTCTATTATGCAAATTTGCTCAAGTGCCATGTGTCGGGTCGTCCGGGGCGACGTCAGATTTTTAGCCCACTCCCGGCCAGACCCACAGAAGTGGTCTGTCCCACACACACCAGCACAGGCACGGGCACGGGCACACATTCATGTGAGATGGGGCAAGTGGTTCCAGTCTAGTCGGGCTTGCCTTGCTCCGAATGCATAATAACATTATTATGGTGGAGATGCGGTCCAAGTGAGAATCGGGGACTGGACTTCCAGCAAAAAAAAAGGAGAAAATTGTCAAAAATAAAATACAGTCAAGCATCAAACAAAAACCTTAGTTTGTACGTTTTTACTAGGTTTTTGTTGAAAAGAAATGTTAAAATACAATCATATATAGTAATGAAGAATATAAATATTAAATTATTTGTCAAACAAAGCAAAAATACATAAAAAACTAATGATTAAATACTTTCAAATGTACTTTTGACGCCTTTGCTGAAGATTTCAAGGAGAATTTAAGTTAGGCTGAGCTAAATTCGACTTAAAAACTTTATTTCAGTTTAAAATAAACAGAAATGTTATAGCCAACTGATGAAGACCCTGAATATGTCAGAAACAGCTTAAACTCTCAAAATGTGATACCAATTCCAGAATCTCTGCTGTAGATTGTGACCTGCTCGTTGCCCCCGTTTGGCAAATGCGGCAAACTTTTTGCTAAAATAATTTTTGGGCTAAAAATTTGAATGCAGAATTTTTGAGACTCGTTGCTGCTGCTGCTGCTGCCGGTGCTGCTCCTGCTGCATCCTTTCATTTCTGACATGGCCAATTCAATTTGTGAAAATATGGCACAAAGGCGGCGGCGGCGACGACCGACCGACAGACACACTGGCACATATATCTGCATATATAGAATATATATTCATATATATGTGGGATACTACTGCTGCTGCTACCTCGTTTCTCTGCCGTTTGTGGGCGGCAGGGAGAAGCCCAATTTAAACGCTTGCCGAGTGACACATGCTGGAATGGGAGACAGGACAGGACACACACTCGGGAGCTGGGAGACAGGAGACGAAGCTGCGACAGGAGCCACATTGCTGACGACAAAGCAAAGTGGGTCAAAAAGAGGGCAAAAAAAAAAAAAAATGCGAGGCATTTCTCGCGGGTGTCACACACACAAACACACACAGACACACTCGTACAGTTCGCCTGCTCCTTGGCGCACATGTTAAACATCCTCGCGCCCTTGTCATGGCCTCCACCCAACGCCAACGCCACCCCCACGCCCGCGTCTCTCGCCACAAAGGCCCAGCGGTGTCAGCGGCGGCACTTTGACATTTTTGGAGCAATGTGCCCTGCGGCTAGCGAGGCGGCGGGAGGTTGCCAGGACGAAGGATCTGTGGGCCCAAAGGAGGAGGAGCAGGGAGCCGAGAGAGCCGAGGGCATGCTCCCTCTCCTCTGCACGGGTGAAAGGCAAATCATGTGCGGCAACAACAAAACAGCGCAAATCCCATTTAAATTTGAGGCAAAACGAAGTTGAGATACTCTTGTGATTCGGTATTCAAATAAGGAAAACGAAGAAAAGGAATTTCTTGAGAGAGTTTAATTTAGAGGAACAACATTTTGAAATTTCTAGCATTTTCAAAACTGTGCATATTTTAAACCTCTTGTAAGACTGTTGATACCACTTTGCTTTTCATCATCTAAATATCGATGCCTTCTTTTTAACACAGTATTTAAAGAATCTTTAGGAAGTTCTTCAATTATAAAGAATTTCTGAAAGATCTTTTGTGTTAAACTTCTGAAAATAATGGATTTTGGTGATTAGTTTGGGGAACTCCTTAGAGTTTCCTAAAATACAACGTGGTTTTTCATAATATCTCCTTGTTTCATGTTTTTTAACAGAAAAAATAATAATAAAATATCGAAATAAGCATAGTTACAAAGTCCTCTTCTCAATTGTACAATTATTACAAACAAAGGCATAAGGTTTAAATTTATTCGTAATATTTCTACAACATTTTGTGTATAAATGTCACAACCCCCAACAGAAGTTAGGGAATCGCAATGCAACATGCAAATAGAATAAATGGAGCAAGACCGTCGGAATGGGGAATACTGAATGTTGTGAATGGAGGATGAAATAGGGGCAGGAGACGGTGACTCTGAGGGAACCACGACATTGATTTCGCATTTGGCATTCGCAGTCACAGTCGCAGCAGCAGCGGCATTTGGAGCTCCCAGCTCGGGGATTCCCCCTGGGGCAGAGTCGGCGCGCGGTGCGAATCAGTTTACGTATGTCAATGGCGTTCGTTTCCTTTTGTAATAAAATTTTATGAGCCGCCGTCGCCTCGGCATTGTCAATTTTTATTGTTATTGTTTCGGCAACATAAACTTGAAATCGATTAGAGTGCAAGGGGGGGAAAGGGAGAAGCGTAGAGAAGAGTAGCGAAACGCAGAGAAGAATAGGGAAGAGGACGAAAAGGAACCACAAGTTTCGCAAGTCAAAAGCTCAAGTGACAAAGTTTTATTTTGATTTATGGCCCGGAATCAGGAAAGCGCATAGAACTCGTAGAGCTCTCCCCTGGCACTCACTCTCCCTCTCTCTCTCTCTGCCCGCCAAGAAATCAAAAGTCATCGTCATTCGGCCAGATAAGTAAAAGCCAAAGAGGAGCGAACCGAAAACCAAAAACTTGGCCAGCAGGCTGAACAAATAAATCACACAAATTAAACACAGAGTCCAATGCAATTTGACGTCGCAACTTGCAAAGTTCTTCCGCACGGCTGGGGTTCGGCTCGGTCTATCTGGAGGAGGGTTCCTCTGGGGGGGTTTTTGAAGACACAGCAGATTGCGACTGCCTCTGCCTCTGCCTCTGCCTCGGTCGCTTTTATGATGCGGCCAGCAAAAGTTGGTTCTTAGCCGCGGCTTATTTGCGCCCAGCCTTCATCCTCCGCTTCCGTTTCCGCTTCTCTGGTCCTTTTTTCTTCACTTTTTTATGCATTTCCCTTAATTGCATCAAGTTGGGGAATTGTTTGACCAGGGAATTGGCCAAATAAATTGTTGACAAAGCGAGTGTAAGCGATATGCCAAGAGGAGTAAAGCTTGAAGCCAGCTTTATTAGCTTTTACATGATGCTATCTTGGATCATTAAAATCCTCCTGCAATTAGCCATAAAAATATATTGCCTGGGATATCAAGTGCTTCAGGTGAAGTCGATTTTTGTCCTTTTTTATTTTAATACTATTTTTATATGAGCTTTAGATTGCATTTTTGTATATAGGAAATATGTTAATTTTATGGAATTTTAGGGTGTTTTGGTATTGAAATATTTGCTTTTGCCATTAAAATTGTAGTTTATTAAAATACAAAAAATAAGAAAATATATTCTTTATCTATTTGTAATGCTTACCAAAGTTTCCTTTACTTTTTTCCAAACTTTGCACTAAAATTAGAATACCCTGCAAGGCTATAACAATTACAACACACATTATTCACCCCCAAAGTCGCCCACCTTCGATTGCGGGGCTAATCAAGTCGATTTATCAAAATGCCCATTAACAACCGATAAATTCAAGTCGCCAATTTCCGTTATCTGTTATCTGGCAACCGGGCGATTGTCGCGCACTCCACAACTCCCGGAGTTGCCATTTTCCGGATTTCCCGATCCCCAGTCCCAATCCCAATCGCTGTCCCCGTGCCCATTGCGATGATGAGATGATTGGCTCAGCGCATTCACACGTAAGTCGTTTGTAATTTAGTCGAGTTCATAATCGTAATAATTATGGGTGGGCGCTGAGTGTGCCCTGTGTGTGTGGGAAGTTCAAGCTTATGGCAAAGTACTGCTCCGAGTTTCCCTGTTTTTTCTGCGTGTCCATAACATGCGCAAATAACATAATTTCTGGCATTAAAATCAATTTTCATCTTTCCCCAGACGCCGTCAATTGTAGCAGCAGCAGCAACAGCAGCTGCTTTTCCCTTCGCCTTTTCCGCCCAGCTTTCTTTTCCGTTCTATTTGCTTTGAATTGGCCTGAACACTGGCATTGTCGTGAAAATAATGCAAATAGTAATTTCTGGAATTGCCATTTTGGCCGCGCCACCGCAGTCAACTTCTGGCCATTGCCATAGACATGGCCAGAGATTTCTGGCGGCGCTGGCATCATCATCATCCTCCGTCCTCTAATGACAATGGGCATCATTTTCATTCCCATTCCGAATTTATTCCGCCGTTGTCTGCGGTCTGGCCAAATGTTCGTCCCTAAAATTGTCGACCAGACAATATTTTCCACACGACAATCATAATGGACAGCAGGCTTCGAAGGAGAAACTGGAGTCTCTCTACCAACACTTTAATCTTCAAGTTGAGCCCGGAAATAGCAAAACTATTAGGGAAAAATATAGCCTAATACCAAGGGATTTAAGTTGATTTTTGGATGTACTATTCCCTTCAAGTAACAGCTTAAATATTTATCTAGAAACTTTCTTTCATTATTTACTATATATATTAATATATTTTGTACACAAAACCTTGCCAAAAAGGACACTGGCACTTTAATTTTGAAAATTTCATTTGAAAAGAATCCAGAGATTCAATTCCTTAAGGGCTTAACCGAAAGTGTCAAAAGCAAGAGAGAAGAATTTAAGGGTAAATGGAAGGCAGAGAGTGGGTTCTCAAAGTGAAATAAACATTACAAAATAATATAAATGCGAAATATATATATAGGGTAAGTAGAGCGTGCGGCGGCAGGCAGATCCTACTGAATGTGTGAAAAATGAAGGGAAATGCCGCGACGCTGAGGCGGAAATGAAAAATGCACGAGTAGGATGGAACGGAAATGCTACCAACGGCGATAAGAATGCTTAACAGCAGCAACAACAGCAACTACAACAGCAACCAGAAGAGTGACTTTAAGGAAAAAAGAAAAGAAGAAAAGGGAGGAGAAGGCGGAGTAAACCAACAATGAAAAAAGAGTAATGCCTCAAGAGTTGTACAAAACATTACGATTCCAGGAGTGTGAAAAGGAACTCAAGAGGGGCAGAAACAGCAAAAAGAAAGGCGATTGCAAGTCAAATATTGTGTCAATGAATGTAGGGAATTCGGATAATAAGTAAATATAGGTTTAAATTCAAGAAATTTTAGTTAAAATGTATTTTAAGGAGTTTATTTCATAGCCCTAGTTAAATAATTTGAATGATTGATGTTTTAAACTTGAGAGTTTAAAAGCTTTCAAGTCTCAGAAAATCGTACCTTGTCACACCTCTTCAATTGATTTGAAACCCCCTTTTTCTTTTCAATCTGTCCAAATATTTTAGTCCCCTTGAAAATCTTGGAAATTCTTCTGCTGAAAAGTACGACAAAAGCACTCTACGCTTCTCTCGCTTTATATTGCCTAATTGGTATGATTTCTCCCATTTTCATCTCGAAATTAGTTGCTTCCCCACTCGTGACTCCATTGGCTGAACGAGGGTGTGTCATTCAATCGCAGGTTGAGCGGCAAATTGAGGACTCCCGAGGACCATCCGCGTCGCCTGATTTGCGCTAATTGCGAGTGCAAGCGCCCGTGAATGTGAATGTGAATGCTGCTGCTGCAGTGTCCTCGAGTGCAGACCACTTGCACTTCCCATGCAACAGCAACTCCAGCTCCAACTCCCAGCGACCTCCTCACCTTGCAGCAAACCACTCAAAACGAAGAGCGGAACGTGCCATTCGGGCAGATCATCGCATGCATAGAGAGAAAAATATAGCACAAAGGTTGAAGATGAGTTTTTGAAAGTATTTTCCATCTGGAATATAAAGTGAATATTTTGAAATTACAAGTTAAGATGTGCTGGAAGGTATTTAGATTCAGTTTTAAATTCTATAAATATATCTACCCAAAAAAAAGTAAGAAGCATTAGCTATTGTCATCTTTTTAAAGCAAATTATATGTTTAATATTTATAAGATATTCTCTGTGTATCGACATTCACTCCTTTTGTTCCTCAAGAACTCCTTCCTTCCTTCTTCGGGGTGCCAAAAGTATTTGGCAGCGTGTCTATTTGGCTTTTTCACACCAAACGCCAACTTTTTGGCTTTCAAAAGATGGTGTTCGGTATTCCCCTGGGTGAGACAAAGGGCTTGAGTAAAGCAGGGAAGTAGTACAAGAAAGGGACACCGGCGAGACAAGAAATGAGTCATTAGGCAATAAGCAGAAACAAAAAAGTGGGAAGAAAAAACAAGGGCCTGTGAAATTTGCACACGCGCTATCAATTTTGAGGCTCAAACAATGGGACATTTTAGCCCTTCTACGGGCTATTTGTCTCTGCTTTTTTTTCCTTTCCTTTCTTTGGACGCGTGCCGGCAATCAAAAATAATAAACACCCCTAATTTTTGAGGACTAGCAGCGGCAGCGACAGAAGAATTGATGGCGTTGATAAGCAGAGCTGAGTGTCGTCGTCGTCGTCGTCGTCTGTCCCCCGTGGAGTCCCTCAGTTTCAACTCTGCTTTCGGTCTCTCATTAAAATGAACACCCAGCACCGCCGCCGCGCTGATGATATTTCAGAGCTCGTCATCGTCAGCGTCAGCATCGTCGCAGCGTCATTAATATTTGGCGCTTAGGCAAATGCAGCCGCATGAATTGTGGCTAAGTCCTGCTCCTCCTGCTCCTGGTTTCCCTACTCCTGGCTCTGATCCCACTCCTCCAGCGCTCTCCATTCGCAGCAGCCTGTTTTTGGGTGGAGTGAAGACCACCCAATGATTGCATGCACTGGGGAAAAGCTCTAGCTAAGTTTTATGATTTTAATATATATAAAAATGTGCAGGATTATCTGCTTAAACAAAGTTTTTACAAAATATTTTACATAGTTAAAATATTTTTAAATTAAGTTAAATGTACTTTATGAATATCTTTCCTAATTAAGCTCGATTTTCGCTCAGTCTACGCAGGATGACGCGTTGTTTTGTCCCATTTGAAGCGGGAGCAGGAGCAGGGAGCACTAGCAAAAGCTACAGCAGGAACCAGGACCATGAGAGCAGGAGGAGGTGTAGCAACAGCAACAGAGATTTGGATCTTTTGGTCTATTGTTTGCAGCATCGAAATAATGCCGTTTCATGCATATGCATTCACGCTGCGATATAGGGGGGAGGCTTGGGGCAGGCACCGTGCGCAGACAATCAAATTTGATGTCAGAATGTGCCGGCGAATAAAAGCGGTCTGTTTAATATGCATATATGCATCCGAGTTCCAGTTTCGCCACCAGTCTCCATCCCTTTTCAGTCCTCTATGTATATTTGCCAAAGCGCATCAAAATAATGAGCAGCCGCCCGTAAATATGCTTTAAAATTTTACGAGTTGTCATGGGGGGATTAATGGAAGCTAAAACCCGAGGGGAGAGTTAGGGGGGACATATGAGGTTCCAAAATGAGTGAGGGAATATATGCATGGAGGAGCTTCAGGAATGAAATATGAAGCGAAATTAGAACGATTGTGCTGGACTTTCAAGTGATAAAAGCTAATGATAAATGATACATGGGAAAAATTTCAAAAGTTGCCTTTAATCTTTAAAATGAAAGCTTTAAAATTTAACTTAAATGAAATCGTTAATTAGTTAAAGTTAAGAAAAAGTAGCTATAACTTTGTTGCAGCCTAATAGTAAATGACTTTACGTGAATATAAATAAAGACTTACTAATATTATCAATATTTTTGCTAGGAACAATGTATTTATAACAAAATTATGTAACTCCAAAATCTCTTCTTGTAAAATTCACAAGGAAACCCATGGATATAATGTGGATTCAGGCTACTCCTGTCCATGTCCATGTCCAGGTGCTTGGCATTTCAAGCCCATCCTCTCTATTGGTTTTCCCCTTCGATGCGTGCTAAAAGTGTTTTTCTTTGGACGCTTTCTTTTTGCTGCTCAGCGCCAGAGTAAACAGAGAAACTCGACAGGAGCCACAGCAACAGCAACAACAATAGCAGGAATCAACTATAAGCAGCACTTAAAAGAAACACATAGAAGGGCGGAGAAAGTGGCTCCGAGAAGAAGGAACTGGATGCCTGGCTCTGTTGTTGTTTCGAGTGTTGTTTGGGGTTGGTAGGAGGAGGAGGTTTGCTAGAACTCGATTTGCACTGCCAAGGTCGTCGTGTCGTATTTCCTGCCCCCATCTCCCTTTTAGGGGGCCAATCAAGAGCTCGTTGAGGTGGTCAAGTGAATTATTGAGGCAGGGTGGCCGGGGGAAAGCTTGGGTTAACCCTGGAATCGAATTTGCATTAGCATCAAGTGGCTGACACTCTCAATATTTATAGAGGTGTTGTCGAGCGATTCCATTTCGATGATTGCTTATCGATCTCTCATCGAAATTAGCCATAATAATAATTATTCATTCAAGTGAGTAAAATGGTAAAGGGCTGAACAATAACTAGGGAATAAATTTGATTAAAGCTGTTCATATAAGCGGAAGAAATTTTATAAGAAGGAAGAAGGCTTTATGATTTCTAGAGAGAAATTACATATATATTTAAATATTTAATTAAATTATTGATATTTTAAAATCGATATTTAATAATTTACTTACATTTTATAATATTTAAAATTTATTAATAAAGGAAAATACGTTGAAAATACTCTAAAAACAAAAAGGTTCAAGAGGGAGAGTTTTGCTTTGCGCCACTGTATTTCTCTCTTTTGTGAGGCGTTGAGACAAATTATATAAATACGTAATTATTTAATGAAATTAAGTTTAAAAAGTATAATTAATAATTTAATTAAATTGTTTAATAGTTAATAATTATTAACGAAGGAAAATAAGTTAAAAATGCTTCAAAAACAAAAAGGTTCAAGAGGGAGAGTTTTGCTTTGCGGCAACAGCATTTCTCTCTTTTGTGCGACGTTGTGCTTTTAGCTAGAAAAACTAAAATCTCTAGAAACTTGTATGGCATCCATAAGGATCAAATTATCCTTGGATTACTTTTCATTAAACTGCTTACAATGCACACAAAACTCACTAATAATGCCACTGCTGTGCCACATTTGCCAGCCAGATGGTGCCACGCACATACAAATTCAAGCTCTACAAGAGAGGAAAATGGGTGGAATAAGAGCGAGAATTTTCTGTTGCAAGTTTTGCAGCAATAAAATATTTGCAATTTAATTAAACGAAATTAAACAATCCAGCAGCCAGCCAGCCAGCATTTGTGCAAACATGTGTGGCAATTGTGCTTGTGCTCGTAATCTAAATTTGTAAGTTGCCATCTCTTTGTGTCCGTCCTGTCCGTCCCCGTCCCCGTCCGTCTCCCTTGGCCGGACAAGTGCAAGTTTTTGGGTTTCTACCCGACCCTTCCTTCCTACTTTTGTGGCAAAGTTTCTTTCGAATGTCTCACAGCCTGGAGGCGCCAGCAAGAAATAGTTTTCACGTTCTATTTCTTTTCCCAGAAATTCAAACAAAAGTGCGGCGGCTCGGGGACGGAAGCAATAAATGTAAAGTAAAGTAAGCAAAGTTTTCACTCTGATTATGATAAGGAGGAGGGGAGTGGTCAGCAAATCGATTCGATTTCGGATTTGTGAATATGCAACAGAGAGTCGGGCACAATCAAAACATGCTAGCCAGTGCAGAAATATATTTTGCATAAATATTTACGCAGGCCAGCCACCGAAGATCTGTGCAGAGTCAATAAAAAGGGGATTTTTGCATTGGCCAGAAAAGTTTTTAATGAATTTATTCTGCCTGTCTGCCTGTCTCTCTCCCTCTCTCTGTTTGGCGGCATTAAAACAACAAACAATGAAAGCACCTGCACAGAGCTCTGGCTGGCGTAATTTACGACATCAACAAAATGTAATACACAAGTTTAGACAATAAAAAGCATCGACATCCCAATCGAAAGGCAAACACACAGGCAAGGACCTGGAGAAAAAAAAGAACAGGGAAAGCGGAGAAAGCCCAGGAACAATGGGGGCCACAAAGCTGCCAATGGGGGAAAAGTCTCCACTAATTGAAATATATATTTCCGCATTCAGGCTTTGATTTCCAAAGAAAACTTCTGGGCAGGCAGCCGAGAGAGAGGTGAAAAGTGCACTGAATAGATTTTTAGGTTCATTTGCGGGGCTTTAAAATGCATTTCACAATGATGAATTCAAGAAGTTTTTTCAAGGAGCTTTGCGTGGGCAATTACTGGGGATTTTGAGGGAAAAACAAGTTTTTACTGCTCAATTTTGTTCTTAGGAATTTTATTTTCATATAAATTATATTACGTTTTTTAAGGGAACTTCCTCTGTAGTGCGTTTATACGCGATTAACAGCCAGTAAATTTAATTTTAAACTGCAATAAAGTCAAAAGCCGCCACTGGAATTAAAATCTTGTATAAAATAAATCTAAAAAACCATTGTATACAAATGACAGCCATAACCCTTTAACTTCCTCTCTCGTGCTTCACCTGCACCACTTCCTGGGTTATTGTAATCACGTTTATCGCTCTCCTTGGGAACTGCAATTGGCCTGATTGCCGGGCCTGGGCCCGGGCACACACAGAGGGCATAATCGACAATCGGTTGGCAGGAATTGATAATCTAAACACTCCAATTGAATTGCAATTGCAGCTACACACAAATAAATTGTCTCGCTCAAGCGGGGGCCACTGCGAGGCGGGGCTTCGACGGGGCTACTCTAAGCATGTCGTATTCAATTAGGGCTAATTAGACCATTTTCCATTTTCCATGCAAACGGACAGCGGCGAGTGAGTGAGTGCCTCGTGCCACGTGCACAGAAACCCAAGTCCACACAGAGATACTCCCCGAAAGATACTCCCACACAGCACAGCCCGGCCAGTTGGCCAATCGGCGAGGCACGCATCCAGAAATTCAATTTTAATGCGGCTATTACATAATTTGATCCCTGCCCTCTGCCCAGACACTGAATGCATATTAATTAACGTTCGAAATTTGATTGTGTGCCAAAACTGCAGCAGCAGCTGCTGGAGCAGGGATCGCCCGCCCAAGAAACCGTTGGATTGCCAGAGGAGCCCAGCTGAAAATACCAGAATCATCCTATTCCCGAGGCATTTGGACATTCAAAAGAGCTAACCAAGCATAAAACTTGCCCACAAATTACTCACATACAAACTATGACGGCCGAGAGCACTGGAGCCATAAAAATACATACATTTTGTTGAATGGAGAAATGGTATAAGAGAAAATATTTAAAGGCGCCGAGAAAAGTAGGGAACATTTAATAATAAATAAAATTGTTCGTTCTACTAAAAATTCGAAGTTTAATAAACATTTAAAAGGGTAATAAATTCAATTCCAAAATATATCCTCAAGGAGTTTTCCGAACTCTTTCCGATATTCGCTTTATAAAAATTATCATAGCTTTAATTTTCAGTCTGTTAATTCACTGTTAAGACTTCAAGGTATGCCTCATATCTATATTTTTTGGTATTTCCTGCTCATTATGGACAATCAAATTTGCTTATAATACACATACGAGATTTATAAATTATTAATTTCTAGATATTCCAAACTTTTCACCGATTTTTTTTTTGTTTTTAAGGATGCTAAAGTTCCGCCATTAATTTGACATTTGAGCGATATTTAATAGTCTCACTCGCTCGCTCTTTCTCTACTACTGAAAGCATTCGGGATTCAATTAATTTGCGATAAATAAATAAGCAAAAAGTAGCACTAAAAATGCCAATGTCCAGCGTAAATATTTAACATGCAATAATCCGGCAGACGGCAGCCGGCAGCCGGCAATCGGCAGTCAGTTTTCTGTGTCTGTTCGAGCCTGTTCTACACGCGCATCAAGCCGGCATCACATTTAATTAATTTAATAACCGCTTTTAACAAGCATTAATAGCGTTAATTTTTCTGACAGGGCCACTTTTCATTTGCATTTCCCAGCAAATATGTATATAGAGCGATGCATACGAAATGTACACACACAAGGATTCTCTTTGTGGTTTCAATTATGGGTCATCAATTGATTGATTCGCTGCCATATTTGCCAGAAAGAGAACTGAGTCCAAACAGGGTAATATCCCCAAAGGTTTTTATACAGACTTTGCTTGGTGGAGTTTAATAATTACGAAAACCAAGAGTTTTTGGTGGAAAATGAACCATTTTTAATTTCAAAATAATTTGTAGATAACTTTAGTAATATTAATGAATCAAGAAAGTAAGATTACGTAAACATTTGAATTGTATTTCCTTGAGATTTTGTAAATTATAGTTTTGTAATTAATGTAATAGTATTTGGCATAGAAATCTGTAATCAATATAAAATCTACTTAAGAGTAGACTGTACAAATATTTATTTGGGACTGTTGCACGACTTGATTACCTACACTTCGACCTTTCTCTTCAATTTAAGGAATAACATAATACTTGTATTAATTTCTGTCCAACTGCTAAGCTGTCAATCTCATTAAGTTTGCTCTGCAAGCTCTCCTCCAGGCGATTGTCAGCTGAAATCCAGCAAAGTATCAAGTCCTGGAGCCAGTTGTGTTTGCTAGTCCCTGCAAGTTGAAGTGGATGCAAGATTATTGCATAAGCCATCATAATAGTGGCCAATTGACAGATAGTTTTGCTCGAGTGATGCCCTAAGTCTCACTTTTGCCAGGAACACAATCCATTAACCCCTCCTCTCTGCTGGCACGTCAATTACAGGCGATTAATTTGCCTAATTGGCAGTCAGCCGTGAAGATCCCCGCCGCCTCGATCTTTGCTCCGTTCTGACAGCAGCTTGAAGCTGGGATAACTAAATGCTGTTGTTGGGGCCGCCATTTCCATGTTCTTTCCACATGTCGTCAGCGTCATCGTCATCGTCATTGGTGGATGTGGATGTGGATGTGGATGTGGATGTGGAAATGGCACTGAGGATGAGTACATATTTTGACGGACCCGTGTAAACGTCAAATGCCGGCAGAGGGAATCCGAGGAAAACGGAAAATGGAAAACGGAGGGGCCCAAAACAAAGGAGGAGCCCTGCTGCAGATGGATAGTGTCGGTGTGTGTCCCGTGTCAGGCAATCCACCAGTCAAAGTCCTGACAGGACCCGTTTCTGACAGGCACGCTGGCCTCCTCAAGGGCTCCCCATGCCCACTGCCCGCTGCTCGCATTCCTTTCAATGGCGGCTCTAAGATTTCATCGCCATTGCCTTAATTAATACCAAGAACATGGAACTTGACAGCTGCTCGCAGCCTAAGCTTGAGTTCTGTGTGGCGCTAGGAGGAGGTGACCCAGGTGCCAGGCCAGGCACCAAGCACCAGACAATCCTTTCTAAATAAAAGTTCATACATTTGAGATATGAAAATGATGGAAGAAAAGAAGAAATATACTTAATCTAACATCTTAAAAAAGTAGAGATTTTTAAATATGCTTCCTTAAAGCCCGACTAAAGTCACTGGCGCAATCCTTTTGCCATTGCTGATTTATGCTGCCCAGATCGAGGGCTGCCTTGAGAGGTTCCCCGAACTGCTTGATGTCCTTCAACTGCTCCTTGAGCTGCTCCAATTCCTTCGATTCTTGAACCTGTCCCACCAACCAGAACAGCAGGCCTGTAAGCTCCTTCTTTTTGAACTTTTCACTGCAAATAATATCATAATAATAATTTATGTAACTTAAATATATTTAAAACTTACCCTATGATTTTCGCTTGGCTCAGTATGAGGTTTGTTGTCTGGGAAGTCAAGTAATCCTTACTTAAGGCAGTCCTCACTGCTGACAGAAAGCAATCCTTGATGGGCTGTTCATCCGAAGCCAAGGCAAAGTCCAGAAATTCCTTGAAATGATTAAAGTCTCGACTGCAGCCGAGGACAGAGGCCCAGATTTGTTGTTGAGCAGCATTGGTGGCATTCTTGAAGAGTCCAAATATCTTCTGGAACTCTGCTATTCCCCCTTCTTCGAGGAAGGAACAATAGACCACTTCCCGAAAATCTGAGGGAATCTTTTGCTGGGATAGAGCCAATTTCTTGGCCTGTTCAACGCAATCATCCACGTGGTAGTTGCAGGCCTGCTTATACGCGAATCGCTGAAAGGATATCTCCTTAGTGACTGGTGCGGTCCTCGATATCATTGCCAATTTTGAGAAGCGTTTGTACAACGGTGAGAGTAGCTTTTGCATGTAAACCTAAAAGAAAAAGGATTTTAATTAAAGAAAATTCTGGAAAGTTATCTAGTATTCGCACCTTAAAATCCTTCTTGTCCTGACCCCTCAGCAAATCTCCCAAGTCGTTCAATAGCTTCAATGCTCGTTTCCAAGGCAGAAACTCCGTCTCGTTCTTTAGATATTCAAGCACATCGAGTGCCCAGTCGTAGCTTCGAATTCGAACCGAAGCCAAGGCCAGGATGTCATCCACCAACTGAGCCCTGTTTAGCTTGTGAATCCCACCAAAGTTGGGTTCATCCCGAAGACTCTGGCTAATCAGGCGCCAGTTGTGTTCGTCGTAGTTAACCCTGAAGACGGAGCTAACCTGTGGGTTAACAAGGAGCCATTCTTTGGAACTTGGAGGATCCGGCAGAGTCATCAGAACTTCTTGGGTTTCTGCAGGACACTCCAGGCTTGCCTGAAAAATGGTTCTCTCGAAGTCGGGCAAGCCTTGTCTAACGAAACTAAGGGGTATCCACCAGCAGGTGGAGTTTCTCTCAGTGGAATTTCCCCTTAAGAATCTGGTTTGATTGAGCGTTACCCAGCCCGTTTTATAATCCCTTATGAGAGTGACCAGGGGATAGCCACCTTGCAGGGTCCACGTGTCCATGGCTCTACTCAGATTAAAGTCTGGCGGGATGACATTGCCTTGCTGAGCAGCCTCCTGCATGGATTTCCACAGATCCGCCTGAACCACATTACCCAGAGCGTGCTGCCTCAGGTAAGAACGAATGCCCTGGTAAAAGACATCCTCTCCCAGCACCTTGTGCATCATCCGGACCATCAACGATCCCTTCTGATAGGCATAATCCGTGAACTGCCCAAGAATTTGGGCAGGATCGCGTACCTCCTTTGAGATGGCTGGCACTGAACCACCCGAGTCTCTGGCAAAAAAGTCCTGCAAATCCTGGGCAATCATTAACTCTCCTCTGGCCAACTCCGGCGTCAAAGCATTCATGGCCAGGTAGGCAAAATAAGTAGAAGGTCCCTCCTTTAGCCAGAGATCATTCCACCATCTCATGGTTACCAGATTCCCGAACCACTGATGTGCATACTCATGGCCGGCGGTAAAGGCATATGAATCCTTCTGTGCCTGCGTATCGTCATTGGGGTTGATCGCTAACAGAAGCTTATTGAAGGTGACCAGGCCCCAGTTTTCCATGGCCTTAAATCGGTGAGTGGGTGGAACAAACTGATCAATTTTTGTCAGAGGGAAATTAAGCTGAAAGAGATTTTCGAAGAAGCTGATTAATTTGGGTGCCATTTCCAGGGACGGCAGTTCTTTGTCCAACAGCTCCGGCTGCATCCAGTTAAGGAAGGTTACTCTGCTGTGAGGAGTGGCTGTGGTTCTATTCTGCAGATCATGAACAGCATAGGCCACCAAATAAGTGGAGGTCTTGAGTAGCGTTTCATGCTGACACCAAATGTAGCTGTCCAGGGTTTCGCTGGGAAAATAAGGCAGAGGATAAAGCAAGGCTTACATAAACGCTAATCCCCAAATATCTTAATCATAGACCCTGCAGAATCCATCTACTTACTGCTTTCGACATTCCACAACTGGCATGTTACTCAATCCCGTGTAGTTCCTGTGATATCCCAGGGTAACATTAAAGGTAGCCTTCCAGGAGGGTTCATCGAAGCAGGGAAAGGCCTGACGAGCGAATGTTGGTGAAAATTGTGTCACCGCCAAGTTGCTTTAATAAATTAACAATATTAGTTCAGATAAAAACTCCATAAAGAGCAAACAAACTCACTGAACTCTCTTCGTTTTCGTATCCGTGTAGGAACTGTTGTAGTAACCCGCTTCCGAGCTATTGAGCCTTGCCCCAAAATGCATTTCCAGCTGGTAAACCTCGCCCTTTGACAGTTCCCGGCACAAGTGCAGGGTGTAGAACTCGTGAAGATCATGGATTTCTATACTGGTAACACAGTCTGTATCCTCAAAGGAGCTCACTGTGGTCTGTGCCTCATCTATCTCTAGATCCTTCACATGTAAAGTGATGTTCCGGGTAGATTCTCGTGCCAGCAAATGGATCCTCACAAAGCCCTCGAAACGCAGCTCATTCAAGTGAGTGAGGATCCGCAGGTCATAATGCTTAGGCTCCAAGGCCCTGGGCAAGCGATAGTCATCGTAGGCAGTCAGGATCGAGGGAACTATAGATAGCAGGAGGAGTTGGCTAAGCCACATCATTCTGTACAAATTAAATCGAATACAATATATTTAGAAAATTAGTTTTTTTAATTTTTCAAGCATGTTGTCAAGGTTTTTGAGGGGCGCCCCAACATGTGCCATCAAAATTAGGAAGCCACCAGTCCCTCCGCCTCCTCTATCGCCTTGCCGCGATATGTGCCACCAGTCCTGGGGCAGCAGGTGGAAGCTCCGCATGATCCACCTGCTCAGTGAACTCCAGCAGCGCTACTGCCTCTGGCGCCTGCGACGGCTGCTTGGCGTGGCCTTCGATGAGAGCGGCTTCCAGGAGGGCACCCGGCAGGCGGCGGCCACCATGATGGAGGCGGTACGCCTGTCCAACTGGATATGCATCCGGAGCTGCTGCACGGAACGTGGATCGGTGGACATCTATGGGCTGGCCCAGGGCCAGGGCAGTCAGCGGTCTGTGGGCAGCCTGATGCGCTTCCAGAGCCAGCACCTGAGGCACGCGGTGCCCCTGAAGGTGGGTCGCCAGTGGATCGATGGCCAGCGCTGTGTCCTGGTGGACATGTTGTTCATTGGTCTGCGCAATCTCCTGGACTTTGACACCCAGCAGGAGCAGACAGAGGTCTTTGAGCGACTGCAGAGCATGCTTGCCGAGTTGCATGTCCAGAGGATCGGTGAACCCATGCAGCGCTGCCTGGTGGCCACCGAAGTAGGACTTACCTTTTGCAAAAAGCTGAGGAAATCAGAGGAGGAATCTCAGAATTTGTTTCGGAGTCCCAACAAAGACGAAAACGGCTGGCTGGTGGACTCGTACCGCATGCACCACCTCAAGCTGATTAGCTTCAGTCCCAAAACCCAGTGTTTTCGCGTTATTGAGTTCCTGTAACCGGTTTAGCTGGGAGCTGTAATTGCAGTCACGTGTGCGCCTCGAGGAGTTCAATGATCTAACCTTTTAGCCGAATTACACACTTCTGGCCGGCACTCCACCCGCGTTGATCGTCACTCTACTCGAGTCCAAAGTGAACTGAACGGTCGGGCGGTTAGCTCCGAGTATTTATGGAATTTCTTGCGGAATTCTCTGTAATTTCTTTTGGTATTTTTCAAATGGAA
The DNA here is from genome assembly GCA_018904745.1 of Drosophila orosa. Classification (NCBI taxonomy): domain Eukaryota; kingdom Metazoa; phylum Arthropoda; class Insecta; order Diptera; family Drosophilidae; genus Drosophila; species Drosophila orosa. Next base: position 652 of record JAEIIH010033139.1, on the reverse strand, counting down.
AAATTAACAGTCGATTTGCTATACGATACTGCTATCTTTGGGTTTTATAATAAATTTGGTGCTTCAAGTTGTTGTGTTTTTTTTTTTTCTAAGAGTTAAAAACTGCAAGGCAATTAGTTGAGGTATTTTTATGCAAGAAACCTATTAAATTCTTTAAAGTAGTAATTAAGTAAGAGCTTTATTATTTACTTTCCTGAATGGCTTGTAAACGTAACTTACTATGATATATGGGCAAAACCTCGGATCGCGAACGTACGCAATAAGTGCAATAAAAAAAGAAAATAAACTTTTTCTAAAATGTTTTTTTTTTGGCATTATAAAGCATGTTGGCAGCCCCTTGTTGAGTGTAAATGATGGGGTTCATTGGGTTTTAATTTTCATAATATTTGCAAAAAATTTAGTTGAATTTAGTACCGGTCGCGAACGTACGATTTTTCCGTTGCTTATGGCAGCTATATGTTATAGTTGTCAGATTTTCATAAAATTAAAACCGAAATTCTAGAATAATCTAAAATTAACGTATCTTAAATTTAATGAAAAAATGTTGAAAACTGGCAAAGTTCTAATTTTTTTTCTAAAAATGTTCCTATCATTCCTATGGCAGCTATATGATATAGTCGTCCGATCCGGCCCGTTCCGACATATATGGCAG
>JAEIIH010033138.1:0-28735 GCA_018904745.1 Drosophila orosa | reverse complement strand
TCAAACTGCAAGGGTATACAAACTTCGGTGTTCCGAAGTTAGCTTCTTTTCTTGTTTTTTTTTGGCAATAGTCATATAAGCTCGCACTTATCATGATACCAAAACAAATGCTATTTTTGAAGCACTAAATTTCTTTATCACATTGTTGGTAAGATATTATTCCTGTCATATAAAGCATAATCGAATGATAGTGGGTGACCTCTGGACATGTGGTCAGCACATGTGACTCTGGTATTCGGGATTAAACGGATCCGTGCTCATAATGCGGGTTACCCCCAGCATTGCATTGTGGGCAAAGGACTCCAATCCTGAAATCCAGTGCAGAGCGGTGAAGGCGAAATAGGTAGTTTCCCGTTCAGGATTTTAGTCGCCGTTGAAATCAGCCTCAAGTTGGCTATGTAGACTGCCTTGGGCAGGCCAGTGGTTCCCGATGAGCACAGGGATTCCGGCCTGGAAGTATAATTTTCTAGTTATTAAATAATGCGGAATAAATGCTTTGTTATCCCTACTGGTTAGAGCCTTCGGTAGAAGTTGGTTACAAGAGCGACTCGATGCTCAGAACTCCTTCGAGGTGATCGATCAGGGTGAAAAACTCTGGCTGCCATGCAGAGCTGGCTGAATGGACTTTCTCATACACATTTCCATCGCAGAATATCAGGCCTGGTTTGGTAATGGATAACTCGTGCCTAACGGTCTCTGAAATATTGTTTTAATATAATTGAATTCTTTGGCCCATTTGTTACAAACAAACCCTTGTCCAGCACTTGATGGGGTGAATGGAACGGGACACTCCCAAGGACATCAGGTACTTCGAGTGCTCGGCGGCTATTCCAATGACATCCTTGTGATTAAGACCTCGCTTCTTGAAGAATTTGGCAATCCGAATGGCCCAGGTGAGCACTTGGCCGAAGGTTACTTCCTCTCCGGTGCTATCCCAAATGTTAAATAAATAATATTAATTTAAAACAAAACTCAGTAAGGACTAGAACTCACTTTTCAGACGTCAGGCCAGTCCTTTATATTCTTGAATATGATTTCACTGAAGGAAGCATCTTCCCTGAATATCGAATTCTCAGTAGGTCAACTCCAGATCCTTTCGTCCTCGAAGAAGGTTACAGGAATTTGCCGCATGATTTAAAGCTCTACTATGGTATCTGCTGACCATCGAAGTCCAGAGCTAACTGATTGTTTTTGTCAAATTTGCCCATAAATAATTAAACTTGAGGTAATCACACCGTTTATTGGGGTAATGGCTCGGCGAAAAATAGAGACAGTGCGTCACAAGGGATCATTAATGCTAAATAACCACGTAGAAGGAGGTTTGCTGGAAAAGTCACGTAAAGGCTTTATACCTCGATTACCGAATCAAGTCGAGAGTCCGCTTGAGACTGAAATATTTTTGAAAAGAAATATGGAATGTAGCCTGTTGGGTAATGTGGATGCCAATGCAGCAGTTATTTGTGGTAGTATCTTATAGAACAGCGAAATTGCTGATCGTGCAACAATTCAGCATTGTTCTACTTCTATAACCGCAATACTTTAACTTATAATAACTAATATAGTTCCGGTTGAAAAAATATGAAACCTTAGGTATAGGTTTATTATTAAATTTAAATTAGAACTGCATCATTTAATTTCTTGTAAGGTCTATAAAACGGGTTAGATTAATAAGAAAGGGCTTATATGTAGGCTTTAGTCCGCCACTGTATAGAGGTGATAGTGTGGCCAGTCAGAATAAGCAGGAAAACCTGTGTAGCTTGCAGAGTGCAGAGTGCCAATGATAACGGCCATTTTATTGGCCTGCTTTTATATAAATACCCGCTACTCTTGTCTGTTTGCACAGTTAGTCCCATTATCCCAAGCGGGCAAGACCCCTGTAACCACCAAAAATATGAGCTACAACGAGCAGGAGCGGATCTGGATGGGTCCTCCACCGAGTCAGGTGTCCGTGTACAAGGACGACACCTCCTTGGGGACAATCATATTCAACACAATGCGGAATTGGCCCAAGAAAGTCTGCCAAGTGAGTGTTACTCAATATAACTATACCCTAACGGCATTAATTTTTTAAACAACCATTTCAGATATCCGATAGCGACGGTGTCAGAGTCACAGCTGACCAGGCTTTACCATGGGCAATCCGGATATCACAGTTCCTCAGAAAGCGGGGTCTCACTCATAAGGATGTTATTGGCATAGTCGGCCAGAACACGACCTACTTGATGCCACTTGCTGTGGCCTGCCTCATGAATGGAACCCCTTTCCAAACTCCTCACCATATGCTGGATGAAGGTTTCTATCCCGGAGCAATAAGAATTATATATTTTTAATGCAATTTCCATTCTCGCAGATACACTTAGGCATGTGTTATCGATTACCAAGCCTAGCCTCATATTTTGCGATGGAAATGTCTATGAGAGGGTCCATTCAGCCACCTCCGATTGGCGGCCGGAGCTCTTCACCCTGACCGATCACCTCGAAGGAGTGCCGAACATCGAGACGCTCTTGGAACCCACTTCCACCGAAGATTCTTACCAGTGAGCCGGGGGAGTCACTTTGCCACCTCTTTCTTGGTGTCTAACTGAGCATACTTCCAGGCCAGAACCGCTAAGGGAGGGAGGAGATCAGACGGTGGCCATCCTGTGCTCATCGGGAACCACTGGCCTGCCCAAGACGGTCTGTATTTCGAACAAGAGCCTGTTGCCGATGTCCTTGTTCACCAGCGACACGATCATATTCACTCTGACCGGTCTAGACTGGCTATCCGGGCTGGTGGCCTTAGTCGTGAGCACTCTGGTGGGCGGCACCCGCATCATCACCAACAAACCATTCACCACGGAGTACGTGGCGAAGCTTGTGGAGGAATACGGAGTGAACTTCATCTTCCTGGCCCCTCGTCACATGTCGGCGGTGTTTGGTTCCTCGGAGGTCTCTCCAGAAGCCTTCGCCTCCCTGCGACTCGTCAGCTACGGCGGCGGCCTGCTCTCCGAGAGCACAGTGCGACGGTGCCAAGATCTCTGCCGTAATGCGATCCTAATATGCACGTACGGGTTGACTGAGACGGGCGTCTTGGCGCTTTCCATGGGTCTGCAACCAGGGGGTCCGGTGGGCAGACTACTACCGGGAGTGGCGGCCCGCATCGTGGATGAAGAGGGCAGAAACCTAAAGCACAACCAGGTGGGTGAGATCCAGGTGCACACAGGACGAGTGTGGAAAGGGTACTTCGGGAATCCCGAGGCGACTGAAAGCCTGCAGGACCCAAATGGCTGGTTCCACACCGGCGACCTGGGATACTTCGACGAGCAGAACCTGCTTTACGTAGTGGACCGTTGCAAGGAGATCCTCAAGCACCAAGCCGTCCACTTCTGGCCCGGTGAGATCGAGAGCGTAATCCTGGAGCTCAACGAGGTGCAGGAGGTGTGTGTGGTCGGCATTCCCAACGAGCTGACGGACGACGATGCGGGTGCCCTGGTAGTCAGAAGGAGGGCTGCAGCCATAAGTGCCCAGGAAATCGTGGACCATGTGGCCAGGCGTCTGCCCGGGGTGCACAAGCAGCTCCATGCCGGAGTGCAGTTCACCAACGAACTGCCATCGAATCTGAATGGAAAGACTGTGCGCAAAGCGTCGCGCGACTTGTTTCTTGCCAAAATATCAGCCAATAAGACTATAGCTTAATAAGAAATTGTTAGTAGTAGATTACCGCAGTCATACATGCATAAATTACACGTAGCTTTAGCCCCAAGAACAAATAAAATTAAGCAACAAACAATACGCAGAAGAAGCTCTCTACACTATTGGTCAAGTTAAACAACCCTAACAATTTTGATGAAATTCAAAACATTTTAAAATTTTTAATTAAATGCCAACTTTTAATAGATTCAAACATATATACATATATTACATTTACAGTTTGTTGCAGTTTTACATTCACAGGTTTGCATTTTCCTCTATATTTAACGATCGTTTCTATGGCAGCTATATAATATAGTAGTCCGATTTTCATAAAAATAAAAACGAATTTCTAGAATAATACTAAATTGCTATGTCTCAAATCTAATCTAAACATTTTTTCCAAAAAACTTGCCGATCGTTAATATGGCAGCTATATGATATAGTCTTCCTATCCGGCCCAATCCGACATATATAGTAGTTAGAGTATATGGAAGACTATCTGCAAGTTCATTCAGATAGCTTCAAAACTAAGAGACTAGTTTGCGCAGAAACGGACAGACGGACATTGCTAGATCGACTTGGCTGTTGATGCTGAGAAAGAATATATATATTTTATAGGGTCGGAGATGACTCCTTCACTGCATTGCAAACTTCTGACTAAAAATATAATACCTTGCAAGGATATAAAAATAAGGAATTTTAGGGCTTCATCGATAATTGTAAATGCAAGTTTATCTTTGACAAAACATCGAAAATAAGAGTATTGAAACTGTAATGAGACTGTAATGGTAGCTGCGTGTCCCCTGCTAAATTCCTAAATAAAGTGGAGTGGAGTTAGTGTTGCCTTCTTCATAATATATTTTCTTTGATTTATCAACACGAAAATACAAGCACAATTATTTTCGAGAGGCGGCAGCTTTTTTGGTCATAAACAGGTCGCGTGCCGCTCTGCGCATCATTTTGCCATTGGAGTTGACAGGAATTGAGTCCGCGAACTGGACGCCGACGTGGAGCTGTAGGTGCACCGGGGTCAATCGCCTAGCCACGTGATCCACGATCTCCTGGGCACTTAAAGTCGATCCCTTGCACCTGACTACCAGGGCACCAGCATCGTCGTCCGTGAGTTTGTTGGGAATGCCCACCACGCAAACCTCTTCCACCTGGTCGAGCTCCGATATTACGCTCTCGATTTCACTGGGCCAATAGTGGACGCTCTGGTACTTGAGGTTGTCCTTGCAGCGATCCACTATATAAAGCAGGTTCTGCTCGTCGAAGTAGCCCAAGTCGCCGGTGTGGAACCATCCCTGCGCGTCCTGCAAGCTCTCAGTCGCCTCGGGATTCCCGTAGTACCCATTCCACACGCGACCCGTAAGCGCATATATCTCTCCCAGCTCGTTGTGTCCCAGGTTCGCTCCGTTGTCGCCGACTATGCGTACTTTCACACCTGGACAAGGTCTGCCCACAGTATTGCCATTCTCACTCCCGAATCCCAATGATACTATACCCGTCTCTGTCATAGCAAAGGAGTGCACTAGCTCGGCATTGGGACACAGCTTCTGGAAGCGCTCCAAAGTGGATGAGGCAGTGAATCCGCCGCCAAAGATCACTGTGCGTAGCGAGGAGAAGGCTTCCGGGGTAGCGTCTGGACAAGTGATCAGCACATTGAGGTGACGAGGCATTAAAGATAGCAATTGAATCTGGTATTTCTTTGTAAGACGCACAAGGTTTTCGGGACTAAACGGATCCGTGCTTATAATGCGGGTTACCCCCAGAACTGCATTGTGGGCGAAGGACACCAATCCTGAGATCCAGTGCAGAGCGGTGAAGGAGAAATATATAGTTTCGCAGTTCAGGACTCTATTAGCCATTGAAATCAGTCTGCAGTTGGCTATGCAGACTGCCTTGGGCAGGCCAGTGGTTCCCGAGGAGCACAGAATGGCCACCGTCTGGCCACCGCCTTCCTTTAGAGGTTCCGGCCTGGAAGTAAAATTTTTTAGTTACTATATAATGCAGAATAGATCATTTGCTAGCCCTACTGGTAAGAGCCTTCGGTAGAACTCGGTTCCAAGAGCGACTCAATGCTCGGCACCCCTTCGAGGTGATCGGTCAGGGTGAAAAACTCCGGCTGCCATCCAGAGCTGGCTGAATGGACTTTCTCATACACATTTCCATCGCAGAATATCAGGCCTGGTTTGGTAATGGATAACTCGTGCCTAACTGTCCCTGAAATATAGTATTATTGTTAATGAATCCCTTGTCCCATCCTTTCCAGAACAAACCCTCGTCCAGCATTTGATGGGGTGAATGGAACGGGGTTCCGTTCATCAAACAGGCCACTCCCAAGGACATCAGGTACTTCGAGTGCTCGGCAGCTATTCCAATGACATCCTTGTGGTTAAGACCTCGCTTCTTGAAGAACTGGGCAATCCGAATGGCCCAGGTGAGCACTTGACCGAAGGTAACTTCCTCTCCGGTGCTATCCCAGATCTTAAATAAATATTGCTAATCCGATACACAATTTTGTGAGTGCGATAATTCACCTGGCAGACGTTATTGGGAAAGTTCGTCATATTGTTGAAAATGATTTCGCCCAAGGAAGCATCTTCCTTATATATGGTGCTCAGTGGAGGTCCACTCCATACCCTTTCCGTCTCACAGTAGGTAACAGGTATTTGCGGCATGGTTCAATGCTCTTTTTTGATATCTGGTCACCAGCGAGGTTCACAACGAACTGATTCACATTATTCAACATTTTAGGGGAAAATGCTTAAAAACTCAATTATATTTTTGTTTTATCGAGAGATAAACACTGTACACCTGTACAGAAAATGATAACTTGATAAACCTAATTACTCTATAAATCTGTTACGATTTCAAGGTTACAGTTATCTTTATGGTTTGGCATTAAAAAACTGTCGCTTAGCATTTGTATTTGTATTTTTTTTTTTATTTACTTGGTAAAGTAATACACTAACCGAAAAACCTATGACTTTAAATCCAACAGAACTGTAGGAACCCAAACAAGGCGACGATGAATTTGCTTTCCTTATCTTTCTATACGTCATTCCGCGTCCTCGGATCTTGCTATTCCTTATTCCGTATACACATGAAGCGAAGAGGGGAATCCTTGCCAGTCGCCACCTTCGGCGACTCTCTTTTCCGGCGATGTATCACACTCTTTGGACTGCTCCAGCTCCTGCTGCTGCCTTGGAGCAAAACAAATCAATAAACGACAACGAGAGTTATATACCCAAGGACTCGGCAGCCCCCTGCCCGAGTTCCCAGTTCCCTTAAAGCTCCAATTGGGAGCATCGGGCTTAAGCTACATCGCTCCTAAGCTAAGCCTCCATCCATCCATCAAGGCTCGAGTCTCCTCAGCTCCTCGCTTTCCCTTTTGCCGGCCGGATCCGCCACATCAATCGTGAATCGAGGTCTGCATATACACCTCACCTTCCCCAGGCCCTTCGATGTTCTTATTTGTACATAGCAAAAAAGAAAACCTTGAATATGGATTACCAATTTGTTAGGAAATCATTTTCGCAACTTCTTGGGTAGTAATTTTTAATATCAACAATTAGGGATTGATTTTCCAAGAGATCAAAGCTAAAAAATTGCCAACCAAGAGTTAATTTATAACCAAATACCAATTAATATTAATATATAATTCGTACTAAAATATAACCTTTGAGTTTAAATCTATTTTAAATCAAGATAGTTTAAAGTAAATGAATGGATTTAAATACAGCTTATTGTAAGGTGGACAATTCTAATTATTTTTACAGTGAATAGTTAAATAGAAAATATTTGTTTTTCTCTCTGTGTGTGCCCCTTCCTTCCGATGCTTCACTTGTTTTTCCTGCTTTTGTGTACTGCGTTATTCTTATTTTTGGAGATGGAGTCCTGCCCCTTCCCCATTCCCGTTCCCCAACTGGCAGACATTCGTAATCTTCAGTTTCATTTGGATTCCCTGCCCCTGCGGCGGCCCCTCGATTTTCTTTGTGTGCCGTCGGGCTGGGGGAGTGCTTTTCCTGGGGAGGCCGGACGGTCGGTTGGTTTAACTAGATTTTCCTCATTGTTGCTGCCAATATTTGCCCATTGCTGTTGATTCTCTTTGCCGTAGTAGTAGCCGGGCTACACCTGTTCGTACCCGTGTGTGTTTTCTGGTAAGCTTTGCATTTCCACACCTCAATTTGCCTGTCGGCAGGTGGATTAACTGCAGAATGCATTCCGTATTTATTCTTTAATTCCCCGGAGAACACACGTACAGGAGCACACGTTCTAATACACCTCGAACCTGGCACTTTTATAAAAATTAAAAGCAAATATTTCCGCACGCATACCGAACAAGTGGAGCATAAATATTTGTCTGAAAAATGAGCCATCCAATTTCTGTTCATAAATAAGACGGGAAAGCGAGAAATACTTAGGCAACTCCAGGGGGTCTCCTCCTCCACGCCAGGTCGCATAGCAAAGCTCCTCCTCAGACATTTTCGAAGATTAATTTGCAAACAATGTTCCATATACAATTCCGGATTGGCCGGGCACGCAATCTCCGGTTTTTGAGGATCTCTGACCGAAATCGGGGCGATTCCGGTCCACGTTTCGCTCAGTTCATTTTTTGTTTACCCGCTTTCTTCTTAATTTTTTTGTTTTTTAATTATATTTTAATTTATTTCGAGGAGAGGAAACTCAAGGAGACACATTTTTTGCGGTGTTTTCTTTTCATTTTCCCTCCACTCGGGCACTTTTGCATCTTGGGGAAAGTGCTGGCAGGGCATCTAACTGGTGTATACACAACAGAATTAACACATTCGTTGCGATTCGGGGGAGCCACTCCTTAACCCGCCTCCGCACCGATGCCTGGCCCAACTTCGCCCAACACAAACAATTGCAAGTTATTTGTGAAAATTTTATTGTAATTACAAAAGTTTTCCCATGTTGTTTCGCCACGCTTTTCCCCCCTTCCGTGATACCTTGAATTATACACAAAATAGGTTTCCCTCCATCGCATCGGTATTCCTATTCCTATTCCAGTTCCCATCCCCCAGCTCCCTGACACAGCTCCCAGCTCCTCCTCTCCACCTTCACCTCCAGATTCCATTCGGTTTGGTTCAATTTCGTATTTGGGGCTCGGTTCGAAAACTCAATGTTTCAGCAAACTTTATCCACTTCATTATTTGCTCGTTTCCATTGCTGTGTTTCGCTGTTTCGCCTGTTTGCTCGCCAGTTTGCATTGTTGGCTCGTTTCGATTTTAATTGTATCTGCGTGCAGGAGGGCCCAACCCCCATCCAGGCCCCTCCAGCCCCAACCCCCTTGAGTACTTGCGAGTATATTAAATACCGGAAAGTTCTCAGGTCACCGAAGGGCAAGCGGTCGCGGAAAATCGCAGGTGGGGCACGAGCAAGCCGAGCTGAGGCTGGGTCGGGAAAAGTGCGTGCGCGTGGAGAGCTCGAGTATTGTTGCCTTAAAATCTGCAACTTGAACTTTATTAAAACTTCTTTAGGTTGAGCGAAACCTATGCAATCTCACTTTTAATCTTCACTCTCCCGCAACGATTAATTAAGCCGGAAATAGTCTTCGATTTACGGCTTATAAATGCTCAAGCTATCTGAATAATTTATTGCTGGCAACTCGCTAGTGTTTGTCCTTTGATGTAATTAATTAAATTATATAAACCTAATTAATGTATTCGTATCCGCTTATATTGCAAAGATTATAGCAAATGTAAAGTTTCTTTGCTTAAATTGGTGGAATTAATTCATATTTTATTAAAGGTAGAGATAGTCTTGTAAGAAAATTGTATTAGTAAATTACTAACTGGCTCAGTTTAAAAGAAATCAACATGTAACTTCTTTATTATATATCCATATACATTTTCAAAGTGGAAAAATAAAAGGATCAGACAAAAATATATAATTTATAAATGTCATCCGGATAAATAAACATTTATTTATTTACGGATTGATCTTCATAATTTACTGCAGGATACGCACTGGTCGTGCAGTTGAAGGCTTCCGCATATATGGGCATTTTGAATACCGGATTGTAAATACTTTTCGTGTCAAAGAATTTCGGAACAGTCGGAGCCGAGTACCCGGGCCACCAGTAAAACTTAGTGCCGAGTATATTCTGTGCGATGTTCAGGAAGAAGAGCTGCTTTAGCGTCTTGCTGGTAAAGTTGGGCTGCACTTGGCTGAATCCAGAGCCAAGCGAAAAGTACGCATCGTGAACCACATTCAGGAGAACCAGGTGGAGTCCCCAACAGTTGTAGTTATCAACTTGGAGTCGAGAGTAGCAAGTGGATCGGTCCCAATACATTTGCTTGTCGTCCAATAAGCCAATAAATTCCTTGTAATGCTTGCAGTCGAAGTTAGTGGTAATGGGATATAAGGCCTTTAACACTTGCTCCGCAATAATGTAGCCCAGCAGGCTCACCTATAAAGAAGAGAAAGTATATTGTATTATAAAATCAAGCTGATATATGGAAACACACACCTTGAAGACATCGTGACTCTCAGTCGTAAAGAATGGCTCCACAAGAAGGTCATATGGAATGAAGATAGTGCGTCCTTCACCGAATTCAATCGTGTGTCCCGGATGAATGATGGCAGCATATACTTTATCGAATTTATCTTGGAATAGGTCTTCAGACTTCGCTAGCACATCCATTGCCTTCAACTGCATAGTTGCAAAATCGTCGTCAATGTCGAACTCGAGTTTATCATATAAATAGTTGTCAGACCTTTGGCCATCCTTCTTCTTTGGCAGGACACCGACATTTAGAGTCGTGGTGTTCAGCTTATTCAGCAGGTTAGATATGTAAGAGGTCGATAGATTCAAGCGATTCGCCTCCAGCCTCTGTCTGAACTGCCTCCTGATCGCCTCGAAGACTCGCTGGACCTGGGACTCGAGCTCCTGGCTATCACCCAGGATATGCTTTTCATACAGCTGTTCACAGGCGGCTTTCATGGAAGTCCTTACAGCGACGACGCACTGGTATTTAGTGGTGTCCTGGTAGGACGTCATGAATGTTCCGAAGCGCTCCATCAGGTAGTTGGCCACCGTCTCCTGATCGTAGGAATTCAGCACTCGGTTGAGCTCCATTATGTAGTTAACATCAACCCGGATCTGGGTATTCGGATCGATCTTCCGATCAAGGACGACCTCGAAGAACTCCATGAGATTTATCCCATGTTCGGTTTTCAGCTCCAGAAGACTCAGACGTTTATTATTGGACTGTATTGTTAGCGCAAGTTCACTTATTTTCGTTTCCAGTTTATCTATGGTTTCGTGGGGGACTCTCCAAGCTTTTAACTTCTCTTTATTGCTATTTATGTGCCCTCTTCTAGCTCTTTCGATGACATACACGTAACTCCGGTTATCCTCGCTAATCACCCGGAGACTCATATGGATCAGAAAATTTCGCAGGCCATACCGGTTCAATCTGGCCAGGGTGACTAACCACTGGAATCGCTCCTTGGGCCAGTCCCTGCCTTCTGACATATACGATGGCCAAGAGAGATTGACGTCCGGCGCCGTTACGTCCAGGAAAATGTTTGAAGTCCGGTTCTCCTTTCTCGCCGCTTCACAGGAGTTGTACAGCCTGAAGACCTTCTCCTCCATGCTGCCTTTTGTGTACGCCTGGTTCTTTAGCTCCTCGAACAGGTAGTGGAACTTGGGGTTTATCTGCTCCTCTATCGCTTCAGACAATAAGTACTCGGGTTTCACATCAAAGCCCTCGCCGTACCGGCCACTGGAATACATGTGGAAATCCTCGCAAGGACTCACTGACTCGTTCATAGTGCGCAGCATGCGGTCCACGATCCGCTCATTTTTACTGAAGAAGACTTTCTTTCTCTCGGTCCATGTGGCCTCGGTGGCCAGCACCATCAGGCACATGACGCCGAGCCAGGCAATTGTCGCACCTCCTCGATCCATCTCCGCCGAAAAACTGCTGAGATTTCTTTGTTTGGCAGTCGAAATCAACTCGGTTTCTGGGCTTGGAGACCAGATTAGATTGAGGGGTCAGCATGGGTTTTGCAACAGCTTCCGTGCTTGATTAGCCTGGAGAGAGGGTCGCACGTGATTTGGTTCAGGTCTCAGTCGTCTTTATAAGCTCTGCCCACAAAGTGTTTGCCTCTTTAGAAGCACAACAACATAATCAGATAATTCAACCCATTAGGAGCTCTCATAGGATTTAGGTTGAATAATTGCTGGGAACTTGAATTAAGAATGAACTGATGAACATACTAAATCAGGACACCTTGTAGATACTATATATATACTAATTACATAATGTATGTATAAAATATTTCGTCAAAATTTGATAAAAACAAGAAAGGAAGCTAGCTTCGGTACACCGAAGTTTGTATACCCTTGCAGTTTGAAACTTAATATCATAGTGCCAACTTTCATTACTTTAAAGTCTTACATTTACATTTTACATTTAAAGTTTTCTCTATTTAACGTTTATTTCTATGGCATCTAAATGATTTTCATAAAATTAAAACCTAAATTCATAAATATCAGAAAATACCTATAACTTAACTTATATAAAACAAGAAAGGAAGCTAACTTCGGTATACCTTTGCAGTTAAAAATTTAACACTAACAGGAAATACATTTATAATTTTTATAAAATTTAAAACATATTAAAATAGACTGACTAGGTAGATCGGAGTGGCTGTCGAAATCAACTCGGTCCCATGGCTTTGAGACCAGATTAAATTTAAGGGTTTGGCAACAGCTTCCGAGCTTGATTAGACGGGTGAGAGGGTCGCACGTGGTTTACTTCAGCCATCTGGTCTCAGTCGCTCCTTATCAGCTCTGCCCCCAAGAGTTTTCCATTGCTGAAGCACAAAAACATAATCGCAGCTAGCATAAATGAGCATATATATATAATTAATAATTAAAGCTATTCTGAGCTATAGGGAACTTGGGCTCAAAGTTATAACCCCCATGAATAGGCTGAACTTTCTTAATAAAGACACCGTTTTATTGATCCAGCCGCCTACTATCAGTCATAGTAAAAATTTCCGCACAGCCGCTTGCCCATTTTCAGGCCCTTAAGCGGCATCTTCGCTGGCACCGCATATTTCTTTTGATGCTGGGGCAGGATAGTATAGGGACTCGTGGCCATTGAGGCTTCGCCGGCCTGGCCGTAGTACTGCTCCAGCTGGCGCATCTCGTGCTGGCGCTGCTGCTGGTGGAGCATGCGCATATACTGGTCGCGGTACTCCGGCTGCTGATAGAGCTGCTCCTGGCGCATCTGCATGTGGCGGGAGTAGGGATAGCCCATGCCCAGGATCTTGGTGGGTCGATGGCACAGAGGCACTCCGTACGACCTCTTGGATCGCCGTGGGCCCTGCCCACCGTTCGCGTCCATAGGCTGCTCCGCACCGCCCCTATTGGGCCGACTGAGCCCCGGTTCGGTGTTGGCGTCCACGACCAAGATGTTGCGGGTTCGTCCGCTGTACAACCGGCCAACTGCCTTGGCTTTTCGCGTTTTGCGGACCGAAGATGGGGTCTTATTCGCGGACACCTCGGATTTTGATGTTTTTGGTAAATTTATTGCCGATGCCTTGGCTGCTCTCTTGCTCGACTTCGGGATGCTGCGATGCCTTCGGTGGACTCCAGTTGGTGGCTTCTTGTGAACTTGTGGTGGCAAGGACTTGGGCTGCCAAAGAGGAGCTCGCTGGGGCTTCTGGGTCTTTTGTGGCTTTTGCGACTCCTCCAGAAGCTCGGTCTTCTCCAGCTTTATCTTCTTCGCCTGCAACTTCTCCTGAAACTTCATGGCCGATGCCTTGGCTCTCTCCGTTCGCACAGCCGTCTTGGTCAGTTCCACCAAGGCCGGCTTGGACCAGATCTTTCGCTCCATCCTTTTCGGCAGGGAGACGCTGCTCTTCTTCACAGGCCCCCCCTCCGCGAGATGCGTGGAAACCCTGGCCATCTGCCAGTCGCTGTTCAGGGGCCATTCTTCATGCTCCGAAGCCTGGGCTAGAGCGCTGCCGGCGACGATGGGCTTCTTGGGATAGAAGTGCTTCCGCAGAGCGTGCCTGGAGTCCAGGATCTCTAACCAGTTCCTGACGGATCTCGAATTTGACATTGCGGCTGTATTAACACTCAATTTGGTTCGGTTGGGAAAGGGCCAAATGGGTCGGTTTCTGAATTTTTGGCCTTTGTAAAAGTTAAAAGGAGCGCCGTCTGAGAGAGTGTTTGAAATGGGAAGTGAAAAGCGAAGGAGATGAGATCGGGTCCTCCGGAAAAGTCACTCCCACTTTTATTGGCCTGAACTCTGAGCCCTGACCCCTGGACCCCTGTTATGTTTTTCATCCGCATCCCTTCCACAGATGGACAGACAGTAAATCGGTTCGTGGCATTAATGCAAATAAGTGGAAACACAAATATTTTCAACGTTTTTGTGGTAACAACAACTACGCACAGAGGGAGAGGTAGGGAGGAAACCTTTTTTTTGGGACACCCGACAGCCGACAGCGGGTCGATGGATCATTTCCGCTCTCCTGGCTCGTGTCCCTGCTCAGGGGTCCCTTTTCCGCAGCCCGTATTCCGTATTCCGGCGTATCCGTAGTTGTGTGGCCGTTTCCTGTCGGCGAACGCAGTTAAATATTGAAATTTATATTTAAAATATTTCAAATATACAGTTAAATGGCGAGTTCCCCCGGTTTTTGCCGCTCTTTGGCGCTGCCCTCGCATTTTTCACTTTAGTTTATGTGGAGCATGTTTAATTTATGAGAATGGTCCCAGGCCCAATCTCAACCCCCAAATCGGCATCGGACACGGTCACGGCCTCCGCATCGGCATCGGCATCGGCATCGTAATCGCAATCGCTCAGAGCCGCCGTATGCCAATGAATATGAAAAATCAATTTGAAGTTTTGTCGGTCCCCGCCGTCGACACCGAAGGTCAAACGGTGGTGTTCCGGGCCCTTAAATCGCCGGGCAACGAAACGTGGCGAATTGGTATCTCAGAGGTTGCCATCTTGGTCCTCTCACCCCACAAAAAAAGGGGCTAGGGACTTGGGACTAATTCGATTGTTACATTTCGCATTAATTTCCTGCAAAAGAACAAACATTTGTGACGTTGTCTCGGAGAGGGTCAGTGTCTATCTCATCCGGTTGTTGTCCTTCTCTCCCCTCGATTTCACCCTCGATTTCCAATTAGCAACAGAAATCACCTTTTCTTTTCGTCCTTCGTTCCTGTGTTTCTTGCCGTGTTAATTGAGGATTTGCACTTGCCACGATTTTATGTTCATTGAGTTTTCGGGCAGAGGCTGTGTGGGCCAACTTTAATTTCGTGCAAACGCAAATTCTTTTCGCCCGGCCAAACTTCTTCGATGGCGCAATAAATGGACGGATAAGGAGCCAGTCAAGGACTCGGACACGCGCAGGATAATTGTAATGCCTGCGCACTTCGCCCTGCCCCTGGGGCCTGGTCTGCGAAAATCTGCAAGCAGGAAGGCAGAAGAAGAGGGAGTTTGGTAGGAGCAACCCGAGATTTTGGACAAGTTTTATGGATGGCGAGGATTGCATTTCCTGTTTGGCAGCAACAATGCAGGAAACCGGAAGCGGGAGAGCCAAGATGCCGGCTCGGGGTGAATTCCACGGATCCGCGAATCCAAGAATCCCAGAATCCACGAATCCACTTAGCGGCGCATAAATTTCGCTCGGTACATAAAGTACAAGTGTACAAACAAAAGGACTTTTGGCGCACGGCATTAAAAACATAAAGCAACCGCATCGAGGACCAAGACCAGGGCTCGGCCGTGGATGATCCGGGTCACATAAACAGAGGCAAGTGAATAAAATCGCAACCGCGTGCAAGATGGCGATGGAGATGGAGATGGAGATGGCGGAATCCCGGGCCAAGTCAGGCCTGTTCCGAGGCCACTGCATTGCTATTTACAAAATGTCCTCGAAGCGGCGAAGAGGAGAGACCGAGTGAATCATAAAGAGTCCTTGCTGCTGAGTCTGGAGCTGAAGCTGAAGCCGAAGCCCAAACCGAGGCCGAGGCTGAGGCTGGAGCTGGAGCTGGAGCTGGCAAGGGAAATGCACGTAAAATAATAAACAAGGCTTTGCAAACAATAAATGTGGCACCCACTCCCCCGTAGTCCGCTCCTGCGGCACATCTCTATTCTTACCACATCTGGCAGCTGCAATGCTACGAGTTGTTAGCGACGCTGGCGACGAGATTTCTGCCCGTCCATTGTTAGACCCCGCCTCCATCTCCATCTCCTGGCGCTCCTCCTCTGTCGCTGCGATAAATGCGAAATGCTTGTAACTGCAATGCAAATGTAATGTGCAAAGGACATTTTACTCGGCTGCTGCAGTTGCTCATTCCGCCTGCTCCTCCTGCTCCTTCTCCGCCCTGAGGCAGTAAATATTCGCCCAGAGCGGGTTCAGGGGTGATGGTGTTAGGGGCCTGGTCAGGAGTGGCCAGCAGAGAGGTCAGGCTCTGACGAGTGGCCACGCCACCCAACCAAGTGGCAACGCACGGCAGACGCCGCTGGCGACGTCCTTATTAATTGCAACAATAACCGGGGCGACACTGTCCCGGCACCTGAAGAAATCGGGATTAGCCAGGTGATAATGACCAGAAAGGAAATGTCTAATTAGGGTTCAGAAGGTGTAACCATTTTAACCAGAATCAGCGATATATAAATACATATTTACAGGACTCTGCCAAGGATATGATCTCCTTTTCTCTCACTGCACTTGAAGCAGGTTGGAGCTGGAGGTTCGGTAATGGGGCCAGCACCGTAAGTCTTTCAGCTTTTTGCCAGCAAATTTATGGCTCGGACCTGCAGCTTTTTGTGCGACCAGCGACCATCCCGGCACCGGAAGCGGCACTTAGCTCTTGGCACTCTGCGCCGCTTCCCCCTGCCATTATGTGCACCTCCAGTGTTCATCATTCGCCAGTGGGCAGGGTGGAGGCTGCCACTGCATCCAGTCCACTCCGGCTCCAGCGGAATACACTCACTGATAAGTAATTGAGGGGGCTTCCATTTTTTTGTTTTTTTTTTTTTTGGAAACCCCAGGCTTTGAGTGGGCGGAATTTGGGGCAAAAGTTTGGAGTTGCCTGCGGCAGTAAAAACAATTCGTATATCAAAATTTCAATGCTCTTTCTTACCCCGTGTCTAGTTTTTATGGCGAAAGGCCGCGCAAAACATTTAAAAGCAATAAAGAGCGATGCAAATGTTATCGGTAGAAGCTCGCGGTGCGGCAGAGGCAGCGGGAGAAATTACCAAATGCGAATGGCGAACAGATTCCCATCCTTGGCCCCGGCACAGGTATTCAAATTAGAGAGATCTCGCTCAGGAGTGAAATGAGGCAAATGCTGTTGGCCCTGGTGGCCGTAAAAAGTGCCGACGACGACGAAGAGGACCATAAAAACCCAGCCAATTGGGAGGGAGTGAAGGTGAGGCTTCCCCGCAAAGGGCCAAAAGTGCCGGGCCGTGATTTCGGCTTTTTTTTCCCGGTGTCGTTTGCCGCCGTGCAAATAAAATGAAAATGTACTCGCTGCCAGTTTCGTAGAAAAAGTTTATTTTAATGAAATTCGCACCGACATTTGACGGTGGTCCTGGCTGGTCCGGGGGGTTGAGTTTCCAGCCGGAAGTTTTTGGAGTTGGGTCTCATGTTTGATTGTTGGCCCCGCAAATGGGAGGCGTCGTGGCCAAAAGGATACGCAATCGCGGGTTAACTCTTGCCGGCCCGGTGAAGTCAGCAATTGTCTTAACATTTATTCAATTTGACTACCTAGGAGATCGTAAAGTTTATTTGCTCCCGCTGCCTGTGAAATTTTCCTTAGCCATTTGCCATATTCCCTACCCTAACTCCCCTATTTTTTAGCGGCCATAAATCTGCGACACAAAGGCAAAAGCAACCACCGCAAACATGGCCAACATTTTCGGGGTGGGAAGTTTGAGTTAAACATTTTTAAAAGCCATAAATTTATTGTTCTTGTTGGTGCGGTGCAGTCAAGTTGAAAAACGCACAAGTAGGTCGCTCGCCGATGTTGTTGTTGTTTGGCTGTTGTTCGTGCTGCTCAGTCGCTTATTTAATTCGATTTGTAAGCTAATTCCTGAAATATTATCTGGAAATGTTCAAGATGTAGGCAAAGATATCGCAATGAAATTAATACATTGGCGGAAATGAGTGGCTGAAACTTCCTGGGTAACTTATAAGCCAGATGAATAATAACACTGGCAGTACTATAAAATATTTAGGCTACTGATTCGGTAACTTATCTGGCGTTTCAGTAATTTTAAATGGATTTAAAACCTTCTTTGTTTAAGACCGTAGCTTCCCTCTTGTTGAACTCCTCTGCGGCGCTGGAAAAAGTTGCCTCGGAATAAAAGTTCTACTCATTGGCCAAAGTGGAGGCTAAATAATTTAATTATAGAAATGCAGAGATGATGTCGGATGACTCTGACAGTTTCCTACATTAACTAAGCAGAGTAAGAGGCAGCCTTGAGACTTATTTTTAATTACACTTTCACTTCGCAGGACGGAGGCAGGAATTGAAGAAACCAAGACCGGAAATCAATAAATATGTTCGGCCAGACTCAGCATAAACACTGCCTCATAACATTATCTTCGGCGTCTCTGTCTCCATCTCTCTCTCTTTTTTTCGGAAGGGATTTTCCGCTTGTAGAGGAAATGTGCATCTTGCCTTGGTGCCTGGTGCCTGGTGCCTGGTGCCTGGTCCTTGGTCCTTGTCCTTCTGCTTCTGTTTCTTTTTTCACTAAAACAAAAACATCAGAAAATAACAAAATACAAAAAAAGGACAGCCGGAGGCGTAAGCTACTTGAAAGTTTAGAGGAAGGAACCGAGGAGCCGGCAGTTACTGCCTTTTTTCGAAGCACTCATTCATTCATTCGTAAAGGCTTTAGCAGTAAAATAAACGCGCATTGATGCGGAAAATGTGCTACGCACGACGGTGACGCCTCAGCCTTGAACACGCCCTTCTGCCCACTCAGGGAGGAGGCAGTGCTTCCTGCCAGGTGGAGTGGGTGAGCTGCCTTGATGGCATGCCAAACTCAGAAGCGATACATTTCCTTTGTGTTATTTTTTGGAAACTTTTAAAGTTGCACTTGAGTGCCTAAGCTGACGCCGGAACGGGGTGAGTGTCGCCGGCAGGTAAGGAGTACTTACAGTAGTTACCCCGGGTGGCACTTCATCATTCGGGCGTAAATCTCCTCCCACTCCTCCCACTAGGCAAATACACGTAAATCTTGTTCAGGACCCGAAATGTGACCACCACCAGTGTTGCCGGTTGTGTTTCATATTTATGTGCATCTTTCGACGTCCAGGCAAGCGGAGCAGGCGAAAGCCATGAAATTCAATAATCCCGCCTCACTTACTCCACATCATTGGCCTTACGCTTTGCCACTTTTGTTATTTAGGGTCAAGTTTGCAGGTCTCAATGCGGTCATAGGAATATCTGGAAATTACTATAATATTAAACAGAACAACTCAATTATTATTCGAGTTTTCTTCAGTTAACTTTCTCAGTAAGCCTAATTTCTGGTGCAGACAAAACCCATTTTAATTGATTTAAAATTTACCCATTTTCAGGTAAATATGCTCAGTATTTTCTAGTCAAGAGCCGCCCTTGGGCAACTTAAATCTTGCAAAGTTAAAGCGAGAGTGAACGCACCTTCAATTACACCGAATGCTCGGTCCTTCAGCTTTGGGTTAATTCAATTCGGCACGATTTCGGGGCCTTGGCAGATGATTCCTGCTAATTGCCGGCAGAGTGGGAGGCTAAGTGGCTCCCCTGACCAGCTGGGGAGACAAAACAGATCATAAATAATATATATATACGAGTATGTACGCCCAGCACATATGCAATTGGGCGTGGCCGAGAGTAGGATTAGAAGGAGAATGAGAAGCTGGCTGGGCTGTGAAACTTCTGCCCGAGTTGCGATGGAAATAATTGATTAGCATCGAACGTGATTGTTAACTTTTTGCATATGTAATTTCGATTAGGCCCCGGCCGCCACCACATCTGCCACACTCTTTTCGCCAGCCACTCCTTCTCCTGCTCCTTCTTTCGGCTTGCCAAGTGTGTGCAACAGTGCGTATGGGTAATGTGTGGGGCTTTGCCTGGGTTACGGGTTGCGGTGGTGCTGCCTAAGCAACATTTGCTCCACTCTTTGCCCTTAAATGGGGTTGGGGATGGGGGTGTGGGTGTGTGTGTGAGTGAGTGCTCTCTGTTACCATCACAATGCAAATTTACAGTTACATGCTTCGATTGGCAATTTAATAAGGTAACTTTTTCACACACAGAACCAAGGGGCATGGGCCAGGAGAGCCGGCGGCAAACCCTTTTACACGAACGACAGAGACACACAGAGGTTGAGTTTTTTGAAAAGGGACAGGCCACAGAGAGAGAAATAAGTAAGGAGTTCAATTTATAGATATTTTATAAAATATTATACAAAAGATATTTAAGTTTGTCTCAAAAAGTTACCCAAAAATAGGAAGAAGCTGATTTACTGATTCCAGGGCATTATTTGATTATTTCCAACTAACTATTTGCATCTTTGAATTAATATTGCCTTATATTTTCTCTCTGTGCTAAAAATGGACACCGAGGTGGCACAGGGGCGAGGCAGAAGACGCGTTCACACAGAAACTGACGTGCTTTACATATTTAATGTTTAACTGTAAATTAGGTTAAAATGTGTGTGCAAAGCGGAGTTTTTCTTTTTTTTTTCTTTTCTCATCCAGCTGCAGTGCTAAATGAGGATTTCCAGCGTGGAAAACTTTAGCATACATCACAGGACGAGGACGGGGACCCAGTGTCCGCCTGTCCTTTTGCGGCTTTAAGTGTTTGCCTTCCATTTGCGTCTGAGGCGCTCAATCCTCAAGCCCTCTAATGCTGCCCACAACCGGCTTTTCTTTCTCCCCCAGCCCACCAGAAATGCCCCGATCTGCTGCCCTGGATGACGTCAATTTGACCTTCCATGTCCATGTCCATGTCCCAGTCACAGTCCCATTTCCATTTCCATTCCTGCTCAGTTCAATCCACAGTTGACGCTTCGTGTGCAGCGGCTTAGGTGGGGACCAAGGAGGGGCTGGGCATGAATATGGATGCGGCGGCGGCGGCGGTGGGCGTGGCCGCTTAGCTGGGAAAACTGTTCACGCATTAATTAACAATTTATGACTGTGTCCGTGGGCGGGGGAGCGGTGGGAGCGGGATGACTGACTGGGCGAGAGCTGATGGTTGGACTGCGTTTGAGTGCATTTGCAAATGCATTAAAAATAATTTCATTTGCCAGAGGCAGTGCAGTTACTATCGTTAATGAACGGGCTTTAATGGTCGTTACACGGGCTTTGATATAGGAATTTATCGAAATATTGACGAGGCACCGCCCATGGTTTTTCTTTATATTTTATTATATCAAATGTTTGGCGAAATTGCTTGTCTTATGCTTGGGCCATAAAATTGAACAGATTTTATGTTTAAATTTGTATATTTTTTATTAGCACTTGCTCAATATGTAAAATCACACATAGAGGAAGTGAATGTGTCGACCCTGGAATACCCGACAAGGGGTTAGGCGAAAAGCATAGCATACTTTCCTGCGGTGTTTTTAATAATTATATTATAATTAAGAAAGAAAAAATACTGTAAATAAATGCTAAGTCCCTTTTTAAAAAATATATTTATCTTTTATAATACGTTAAAGGTACAACCCATAAAACAATATACCCCAATGGTATACCCTCATGAGACCCGTGTTCTGCAAACAACAATACCCTCAATAAGACTACGAATTTTCGGAATTGTTTTCCCGCAACGATATAAAAGAAGGAAAAGAAGAGAAATTCTTCATTTTGCTTTTCAATACGAGATATTTATAGACTTTAAGGATAAGCCAAGGCAGGAACATGAAAATGCATTTACATAACACTGGTCGGAGGCTGTGGGGAGCGATGTCCTGTCTGTCCACCCACCCCTTCTCTGTGTGTATATATATATCTGGACAAAACAGAAGGCAGAAGATGGCGCAAGTAGCAGGAAAATGTAATCCCAGCCAAGCGGAGCAAACTTCCGGCAAACGTTGGAAGCGGACGCTTCAATGTATTGGATACGGGAAATGGCAACAATTGGCAACAGTGCAGTGGCGAGATGATGAGCGCCAAAGAAGTGGAGAATTTTGGAGAAGAGGAGGAGGAAAAGAGAAGACTCGGAGAATTGGGAAGTCGGAGAATCGGGATTTTGCACTGAGGGATAAACTGCACATAAGGGGGCGTGGCATCTGCCAAGATGTGCTGCCTTAAAATCTTAAGCAGCATAATCGCTGAACTAGAACGAGCAGCAGGCAAAGATGAGCAGGAGGAGGAGCAGGAGGAGGAGGAGCACCCAGGAACGTTGACAACAGTTTTCGGACATCCCTTTTCCCTGGACCAGGACTTAAGCCAGTCTGGATATTGTCTGCTTATTCCTGGAGGCACTGGAGCGAACTCCAAGGCCCAAGCTGCCGAAAACAGATAGTGAAATAATTTGGCATTATAACGCAAGATCGAGCAAATTTGCAGTACAAATTGCGAAATAATATACTTAAGCTAATGCAAAATGCATATATCTAAGGGTGGTTTATAGTTCGTGAAAGGCAATTGTGTTGTAAAACTGAGAGTATATTAAGTGCAGGCTTGTTGGGGACAATCAATTAATTATAGGTGATTGTAAGAAGATTCCTAGGCATTCCGTTCGATTTCTAATGATTCCAAAGAAAAGTATTGAAAAGTATTGGTATTAATAAACGAAAATAAGAAAACTTATTTAGTAAAAAAATTGGGATTAAAACCGTATTATTCACGTAAAAATATTGATTTAAGAACTAAAATGTAAATTACCGCCGCGGAACCAATACCAAAATATATATATTTTAATGAAACCAACTTTATTTTTCCAACAAAGTTAAAGCAACAAATTTGACGACGAGGAAGCACTAGTGCTGTTGGTTATTCGGTTGATCTAAAACACACAACCCTTCCGGTTGTTACTCCCTTCACATGGCATTTGGGCAAAGCCCTAACCAACAGGCCTTCCTATTTCCAGCCTTTGGGGCTTGTGTCCTAATAGAATTTGCATTTTTTTTGTTTGCGTCTCTTTTTCCCGCCAAAGTTTTTAGCGTGTTTTTTAATTGAATAACTGCAATACAGAGCCGCTGGCAAAACTACGAACTTTGTTTGGGATACACACAGATAGAATATCCTGGCATATATATACTTTTTCGTCCAGCAGTTGATTTATTGGGTTTCAGTTAATTCTTGGTATCTAAACTCGTCAAATTGGCCAATTTAAACGGTATTTAAATGGTAACTGGAGATCAATTAACCAGGTTAAGCGTAACCAAGGAAATTGTTGGGCTGGAATAGTTCGTTTAGGATTTAGTGAGCTCCTTACATTTATCAGAGCATAGTAAAAACAATTTCCATACATCACACTGCGCTTTCACTTTATAATTTACCCAAATAAACCAGATATGCTTTATCTTAAGGGGTACATTTTTAATCAGCTCCCTTTGTTTCCACTCTCTCAGTCTTAGGGAGTATCTAATATTCATTGATTTTACTCGTTCGTTCGCCTTCCATTCGAATTTCTTTGCACACTCTAGTCAAATACTCGTACATAAACCTAATTTATATTGAAATTACCAAAGTTCTGATCGACGTTATGGCCAAAACACTAAAACGGGCGCGCACACACCTCGCTCACCACGCAGAGAAGCGAAGCAAGTGTGTTGGAGTTTAAAGAAGCCAATAAATTATTAATAGCCTCGGCATTGATTGGAAAACTTTTCAAATATGTTGCCACTTTTCTACACGAATAATTTGCGAGCATTTTCCAAAAAACACACACTACCCCCTACACTAACACTCACGTCCACACACTATTTTAGCGAAGGACATTTGCTGGCGTGGTGAGGGAAAACCAATCAGTCGGTTTATTATTAAATTCAAGTTTCTGCTTGGGTTTTCCAGCTTATTTGGTTTCCCCAGCCCCGGCCCCAGCCATGGCCATATGGAATGCTGTAAATATTTATTTGTTTATCCTGTTTGTTGTGTGTGTGGTGGAATTTATTTCTATCCCATACACAACGCATGATTTCATATCCCAGACAATTTCGATTCCGATTGCAGTCGCTCGCTTTTCGTCCTGCGGATTTAATTTGTTGACTTTTGCAGCTTTTTCTTCGTTGCGGTCTCCCTGCTGCCATAAACTGTAATTTATTTTCTGCAACTGCAGTTCTCCAGCTCGCCGCAGTCCCGCTTTAATTCGGTGTGGTAATTAGAAGAACCCACACAGGTGTAGCCCTGCTCGGCATTGTTTGGCCATAAATATTGCACATTTTGCACGCCGCATGGTCCGTGCCCGGCTTAGACATCGTTATGCACTGCTCCAAGACTTATCTTGGACCGGGAACCCGGCTCAAAGTGTTGTCACACCCACAGTAGAAATGATTAAATACGGGTTAAGCCCCCGCCCTCTGCTTATGCAGTTTGGCTTTGAAGTGTTTTTATAGCCAAATTTCTGTAGTTGTCCTCTGCATGGCCCAAAGTTTCACCGAACGCCTCGAGTTGAGTTGAGTTTCTGTAAAAGTGCAACAAATTGCATACGAAATTGTCGGCAATTTCCATTCAAGTTTCTTTTCTGTTCCTCCGCTTCCAGGCCATGTCTGGCACATTTATCGTCCTTTGGCTTTGGCTTGTCTTAACCTTTTCTTTGGTGGTCCTCGCCCCGCCCCGCGTCGCCTTGACTCGCCGTATTGACGGAGTCGGGATGCATACGAATTTATGTCCCCGAGCCAGGACTCCACGTCCCCTGCGGCTGGAAGGGCGATGGGGCGGTGCGCCACACCCCTATCTGCGTCATATGTCACCTGTCAAGTTGCGTTTTCCTATCCTGAACACGGCTGATACACCGGAAAATCAGTTTACGGAAATTTAAACGTTTAAACTGCCACTTAAAGGGTCTGGGAATTTTATGGAAAGAGAAAATGAGAAACCTTTTTAAGAAGTATTGTCATAGATTGAAAGAAGGATTAGAAATGTATGCCGAGAGGAAAAAAATGGTATGCCTGATTTAAATAAAATTATTATTTATTATTATAAACCTTGCCGCATTACCTTTTGCCTCAAGTCATCGAAGGTGTTTAAGCGTAGGTTGTTTGCTCAACAAATAACTTTGTCCGGAGTGTAACGAAATAGAATATGGCGTGTGGCCTTGGGTCTCCTACACCTGTGACAGGCCTCTTCCCTCTTCCCGAAAACAGATGTGACATTTGGGCTAGCAATTTGCCATATGCCTTCCCCATTTCCATCCCCATTCCCATGTCTCGTGACCGGGGCGCCGGGCTCGTTGGCGTAGTTAATTATTCGGCCATTTTAGTCCATTATCTGGACTTCGGATCGAATCGCTGGCCACAGCGGCGGAGTCTATCGAAACGCAATTAGCGTGTGTCGTCCGCCTATTCCGTATACAGATCGGTCCGTGTCCGTGTCCGTGTCCATGTCCTCGTCCACGTCCGCGTCCACGTCTACGTCTACGTCCACGTCACGCCGTGATGTATGGACATCACGTGCTGCATTCGGCGGCAATAACAGAATTTACACAACGGCAGCAAAGCGCAAATTAGTCAGAGCCTAATTGTTCGACGGGGAAATGATCAATAGTTTTTATCGCCGACTGGCAAAAGCATTCCATTTAATTTGCGCAAAACCGATGCGATTTTTTGCAGCATATGGAAAATTGAAATTGTTTTTGCTGCCGCTGCGTGTGATGCATATAAATCTTGTTTGACCATTCGGCTAACAAGCAGTGCTGCTTACATCATATTTGAGAGAGAAAAAACCGGACAAATAGTCCGGAATATCAGCGGAAAATTTAGTAGACATTTTACAGATAATTGAAAAAAATATGTACTGAGTTGAAACTTTTAATAACTGAACAAATTCACCAACCTTGATCAGATATTATTTATTTTATTCCGCTTGTGATTTGGTAAAACAAAATATGTAAATAAATAAATAAAAGCCCAGATTAAATTCCCTTTTTTTGACTAAAAATATTTCAAACAATATTAGGATGAAAATTGTTATTTCCTTAAATCAAATTGAATGGAAAAATATTCCCTAATCCTTTCCTTCCTCACCCATTAAGTCCTTGTGGCAAAAAAGGGCAGTTGTGTCTGGAAAAAGGATAACTTCGCAGAACTGGTTGACAAGGCCAAAACCCAATTCCTGGTTAAGGGGGGGCAGGGGCAAAAAATGTGCACAGAAATGTGGCAGAAATAAAAAGCATTGAACAAGTGCAAACAATTATTGTCAAAAACAGACCGAGTTGTAACAAGGATGTGCCAGGACACTCGTCGTGTCGGGCTGGAGTCCCCTTATCGCAGTAAATGTAGCCATCGTGTGCGGGGTGCTTTTAGTGCTGCATAATTTCTTCAGCTACGTTCATTAGTCCCTGTCCCAGTTCTGCTCCCACCCATGGACACTTAACCGGGATTAGGTTTCCGATGGGGCAACGGCGGAGAGGCGACGTGTCCTGGTCCGTGTTGATATCATTAACTTATTGCATTTTCAGTTCACTCGCTTCACAATGTGCCCCGGTCTCCTTCCCGGCCCCGGTCCCCACTGGTCATATTTATGCATAACATCATCATCATCCGATGACTGCCACTTCCACCACAAAATATTCATCCATCAAAGGGAGTGGGACACGCACCTTGGCCGCGGGGCAGGTGGCGGACACACACAAATATAATTTATGCACGTAACTAGTTTGTCATGTTATCCCTCTCGAGCCACGAGCATGTCCCCGTCTCTGACGTCAGGAGTACCAGAAGGATTACTCAGATGGCAGGCGACCGACAGCGAAACAAAAAAATAACGGAGTCCTAAGAGAGGACATCCGACGCTCTCTTATACAGCAGGGAAAATCAGATTGCTGAATACACAGTTTTCCCAAAGAGAGCAGCCCGCTAAAGACAAAGTTTGCTGACCGTGAAAATTGTTTGGCCAAAACTGAAAAACAAACAGAAGTCGGAGAAGAGGAATCCACCAGCGGGGAGGGTGCATCCTTCCTAGACCATAACCCTAATCAGTGTCCAGAGCTAGCCAAGCATAAAGTCCACTCTTTTGGTGCCTCATCAAAATCACTTTATGCTAATGGCCAAGACATTTGCATAATTTGCCCCGAGAATTCCCACGCCGCGCTTGTACATATATATCATGTATGGCCAGTAAAAAAATATACAAAAACTTTCGCAATGGTTCGGAAACGATGCTTTAAATGTATTTCAATATATATATATAGAACTATATGTGCGTGGACATAAATATTCTTGGCTTCAGGAGGGAGCAACAATTATTGACATTTTCATTGCATGTGAATTATTATAAGCGGACATGTGCATGTCGAGGCCCTTCCGCGCGTGTGTGTGTGGCCCATATTCCACGGAGCTCCACCTGCTCCTGGCGGCGACGGAAGTGGTTGGTTATACGTTCAAGTTCCGGTAATTATTTGATATAGGCCGACAGCGGATTGTTATTTTATATTTCCCAAGCCCACCCAGAAGCAGGAGGAAAAAAACGAGGGAAAAAGGAAAAACATTTGCTGGCAGTTTCGCCAACTTTGTATGGTCACGTAGTGCATAAAAACCTGTTACGTTCGCCCCGCGGCTGTCCGTAGAGCAGGTCCTTGTCCATACTCGAGAATCAGTGATTCATTCGGGGCATTGATTCATTCCGAAGCGATTCGGATTCGATTTCGGGTGTATATTGGGTGGAGTGTGCATGCTCTCATCAAACTTAATCTCTGGCGCAATTAGTGGCTTTCGACAAACTCTCGAGCCCGAACTCGAAATATGAAGACGGAAGGGAACTCAGGACTCGGTGTCCTTGCAATTAGAAAAGATTTATGCAGGGCCATCAAATTCAGTTCATCTGCGCGTTTTTTATGCCATCAAGTCGGGGGCAATGAAGTCATGCCATAAAAAAAAAAAACCGGACGTACGGTGTCCTGTGCTCCGCCGAGTCCTGCTCAGTTTTATGGCTTTTAATTTGATATACACATTTACATAAACAGGCCATTTGGCTGATATAAGCGCGTGGACAAATCGCCAGTGACCAAGGACTGGACTGGCTGAGGGGTGTCAGTCCCCTAGCTCCGCTACTCCGAAATCCGCTTATGGAGCATACAAATATCCAGCTTTCGCCACCGTTCAGCTGGCAATTATTAATTACTCGCATTTAGAGCGCTCTCAGCTCGCTTTCTGCCCCATTGCCGTGATTGCCACGCCACTTGATACGTAATGCGTCGCTTTCAGCGTTTCTGCTGGGATTGAAGCCTGGCTTTGCCGGAGCACGGTTCCCCGCTAATTACTGCAAGCATCCAAGTCGTGCTCCTCAACTGGCCCCTCACCTGCCAGCAGTCATTACCACCTGTCTCTGGCGCATCTGCAACTATAATGCTGGATTGCAATCGGCACTTGCACTTGCACACACACGTGTGTAGGTATTGAGAAATCAAGTAGCTTCCACTGCATCTTGCTTAGCTGCTCCCTGGCAAACACTAAGAAAAAAGAAGGTTGATTTTGATAAAAATGATCGATCCTACATTTTTTAGCTGATACATATCATCTAGACATTATTATATAAATATTGAAAAAATCCATTTCCTATAGTATCTTTGAATTGTACTAAGGGGACCTGAAAATAAGACCTTATTCTTAGCATACCATTTAGTACCTAGCCTTTTTTCTCTGTGCATTTACAGCCAACTGAATATGCAATGAGGCTGAAGCCAGAAAATGTTGGTACATTCCAATGCAGTGCTCAGGGAAAGTGGGTACACCCACAGAAATAGGGGACTAGTTACAACTTAACGCATAACCTAAAGAATTTAAATATATATAGAAACAACTGAAACAAAGACTTTTTCTTATATTGATGATAATGCAAGTTAAGATAAAGAATAAGTATAAGAAAGAAAATACTGTAAGTAAGTGGTAAATAAAGTTATTAT
>JAEIIH010033134.1:0-19124 GCA_018904745.1 Drosophila orosa | reverse complement strand
TCGGTTTTAATTTTATGAAAATCGAACAACTATATCATATAGCTGCCATAGAAACGAACGT
This sequence comes from Drosophila orosa, assembly GCA_018904745.1. Taxonomy (NCBI): domain Eukaryota; kingdom Metazoa; phylum Arthropoda; class Insecta; order Diptera; family Drosophilidae; genus Drosophila; species Drosophila orosa. Next base: position 19,063 of record JAEIIH010033134.1, on the reverse strand, counting down.
TAAATAGAGAAAAAACGGAAACTTTACAAGAAAGTAATGAAAGTGGGCATTATGATTTTCAATTTCAAACTGCAAGGGTATACAATCTTCGGTGTACCGAAGTTAGCTTCCCTTCTTGTTTTAAACTCACATTTTGCTAACATACTTCTTTTCGCATATCTAATACATAGGATGGATTCCGCCACTCTTAACAATTTATGAGACACTATGAATCCAGACCTGGGAAGAGCGGAATATTAATGATAGTATCTTAGATGTGCAAAGAACAATAACTCGAACTTGATGCTTTTAATAATCAATGGCTATCCGAAGTAAATTTGGCCAGAGCAAACACAGCTTCAATCCATGCAGAAATTCCATTAATAACGTATTAATATGCATATTTGTGGGACTTCTGCTGCTACTGGAGCCCGCCAGCGGTGACTGGCTAATGGATTGTGGCAACTGTCACTGTAAATGGAACTCTGGCAAAAAGACAGCCGACTGCCGGAATTTAAGCCTCGGTGGCGTGCCCGAGAACCTGAGTCCGGAGGTTCAGGTGCTGGACTTGTCGCAGAACCGCATTCTTTACTTGGAGGAGCAGGCATTTTCGACCACCCACCTGCAGAATCTCCACAAGCTCATCATACGCAACGGAACGTTGAAGCACATCAACCAGCTGAGTTTCAGCCAACTGCAGATACTTATTGAGCTTGACTTGTCGAATAATTTGCTCAAGGACCTGCTGCCCAATGTGTTTGATGCCTTGTCCAAGGTGCGAGCTATACTGCTCAATGGAAACCTTTTACAAACAATACGCCGTGATGTCTTCCACAACCTCAAGTACCTACACAAGATAGAAATCATGCACAATCGCCTCGTAAGCATCGATTCCCAGGCGTTCGTTGGCGTGCCGCTTCTATCCCAGATTTACCTGGACAATAACGAGTTTAAGAAACTCAGAACGGAGAGTTTTCGGAGCTTAAGTAAACTTAACACCTTGTCTCTGGTCGAGAATCCGTGGAATTGTACCTGCGACCTGCAATTGTTCCGTGACTTCGTTATAAACATGAACCTGTATACGCCGCCCACCGCTTGCCATTATCCACTGCAGCTGCGCGGGATGCTGTGGATCGAGGATCAGCCGGAGGCCTTTGCCTGCAAGCCGAAGATTGTGTATCCCGCCATGGGAACCTCCATCAACACATCCAAGGCGAACGTGACGCTCATATGCCGGGTGCTCGGAACTCCCAACACGGTCATTGCGTGGGACTTTAATAAGCAACTTTACGAATCGCGCTCGATGTCGGCCAACGGCCTGCGACACCAAAGGGTTCATATTGAAATATTACGGGAGCAGAAGGCGAAGGAACAGCAATTCGGACACGATGTCTTTGTGTCCCGTCTCACCATCCTTGATGCCAAGAAGAGCGATGAGGGAGTCTATACTTGCCTGGCCGAGAATCCCGGAGGTAAAGATGCCGCCCACATAAACCTCGTGGTGCAAAAGACGCCACAGCGGAGCTCCCTACTCGGCACTGACCTCTTTGCTGTCATAGGCCTCATCGCTTTGGGCTTCCTGAGCACCTCGATCTTCCTAACCATGATAACCTTCTTCACATACAAGCGCTTCAGACAGCTTCATAATAATGGACGTCACACGCACTTGGCACCACCCATAAGCGTTTCGGTGCAGCCACATTCCGGCGATGGTGCTGGAGGCGGAGTCAGTGCCGTAAGCGTGGCAGTTGTCCAGGACAAAAAGGATCTGTTGGATCCACTGAGTTCCACTGGTGGTGCATCGGGTAAAAATTATATCTTATTTCAATCGACAAATGGAAATCTCGACGCTCCTCGTACAATAAGGAACTATGCCGGCGTGCTATTAAACAGCAACTATCTGGAATACCTCGACAATCACGTCGTTGGTAACAAACCAAATCCTACTCTTTCTAAGGATCAAGAACGCCATCGAAGCGATTGTGCCACGCCTAACAGCGAAGAGGGCAAACTGAATAGTACGTATACCCATTCCCCTGCAGTAGGTACATTCCTTGTTTAATTAAAATCTCTATATATTATACCAATATATACAATGTTATGTTTCTAGATAAGCTCGATCCCCAGCCATTTGTAATACCAACGAAGCACCAGCTGTACCTTCTACCGGCAGCACCAAGATTAAAAGAGAAATCAAAGAATTCCAACCTGACTTGCTGCCCTCAAATGAGTCCTCTGTTTCGATGTCAGAAAAAAGTAATGAAGATCTGCAAGGCCGATCTACGGACAATCCTCGTCGCAAGTACAACAGCAATGTGCAAAAGTACCTAAGGGAGAAGTACGGCAGTACCCGACTGACGGCTGTAAGCAAAGTTAGAAAGGACAGCGAAAATAGGCAGGAAACGCAGTTAGGCGGCACCTCGAATTCTTCAATGTAATCTGTACCTGTATGCAGCCCTTTCGGAAACGATCGCAGAAGACTCCCACTCCTTGAGATGTACCAAAATGTAGATAGATATGGACCTCGCCTTATTTCTTTTAGTAATTAATGTCATTTTAAGAATATATGAGTGAACAAATATATGGATGTGTTTTGTATATAATGCTACTAGGGAAGGATGGTAATAATTGTACGTTTTCGACTTCTGTTGTATGACATAGGTGAATACATACCGAAGAGTTTGCATACAGATATCCTACAGACACTACTACTGATCTCGGACGATACGGGAACATTGCAACATAATCCTCCTCCAAGAAGATGCATTTGGCATTTGGCCGTGACAGCTTGGAGCCTCTGCGTGTCCACTGCAGTTCTAGATTAAGATATTTATATCCAGCAAGCCATTTACTTAAATGCAAACGAATAAAAGGTTTTATTTATACTGTAAAATGAAAGAATGAATAATGTGAAAATTAATGATTTGGTGTGCTATATATGTAGGTGGGCTAGAAAGGCAGTTGTAGCTACTAAACTAGGTTAGTAAAAGGCTATTGTTGCCGGACGACCGCTAATAGTTGCAGCGTTCTGCCAGATGCAGCTGATCGTCAAGGCTATGCAGCGGCAACGGCGTCTTTTGCAGTTCCTTTTCCGTCGAACGAGAGCGCAGATGCGCCCTATTCTTGACGCAGCTGAGTGGCGTTCGCTTCTGGGCGTTAAGCGGCGTAGTGCTTGATGTCGGTGTGCGAACGCCGCCTCGCGACGGCGACTCCTCCTCCTGGTCGACGTAGATCTTTGGCTTGCTGGCCCTCGCCGGTTTACGCGGCGGCACCCGCCGCTTGTGGCCCAAGCGGACTCGCTCCAAGTGCTTGTTGGCCGGCATCGCTGCCGAAGGATCTGTATTGGGCTCTACGGCAGAGTCAGCAAACGAGGCCATGCTGCTGCCTCCAGCACTCAGATTGAGTGTCAATGTCTCCAGGATTTGCTCCAGCATCTGCGCCTCCCGCGCTTCTTCATCCTCGTCGTCGCAGAACATTATAGGCGTACGGTCTACGCCCACGCTGGGGGAGCGTGGATCAAAGTGCACCTGGGACGACGGCGGCGGCGGCCCAGGCGGTGTCTGCTGCAGCTGAGCCTCGCAGGGCATTGTGTCCTCCTCGTCGTACGTCAGCGAAACGATCTCCAACGAGCTGTTATTGTGGGTGCTCGGCGGCGTACCAAAGCTGTCACAACTTTCATCCGCTTGAGGTGGCGCGGATATTTGTGGAGGCGTAGTGAATGCCGCACGAGTCGTCGGTGCTCTGGTGTCCACAAAGAGGTCGGCAAAGGTGTCGTCCAGGTTTAGAGACCGCACCTCGTCGAGCACCAACGGAGTGCGATTCAGCTGCGGCGAGCGGGGATCGTTAAGGGAGAAGCCCTTCAGCAGGCGCTTGCGCAGCTGCGAGAAGGCATTTTCGCTGGTGGCCTGCTGCACCATATCCGACTCCAACGGCATCTGCGGCTCGGGCTGCAAAAACTAAATAACAACTGTGGTTAGCTCCTCCAAAGCTGTACCAGCGCACAACTTACGTTCAGAGGAGTACGACATCCGTTCGGAGAGCGGGGATCAAGCAGAGCGTTGTTCTGGTCCCGGGTCGGCGTGGTCATTTCCACAATCTCGGGCCTCTGGCTGGCCAGGCGCAGTTTTCTGAGTGTCGGTGTGTCTGGCAGGTACTCGCCCTCTATTTTTGTTGCCTTGGCTCCCATTTTTAATTGTTTTCCTCGTTATCCAGCTACTTTTCACAGACTATTTTGGGGTGAAAAATGGTCGTTGCCGCGCATTTGTTTTGAAATGGCGTCGCACGGAGTTGCCAGCCTTTTTTTAATGAAAAATCTTGCTAACATATTAATAGCACGTAGCTCTGGGCACACTTGCTTAGTTGACACCAGGGCTGAAAAAATATAGATGATTGTCGCTTTTGATATTTTCGGAGTTGAAAAAATTTCATCCAACGTTAAATACAAATTTTATTATATTAAAAAAAAAATGATATGCTAAATATCTTTGATTTTTAGTAAGCATCGCATTTGCTTATTTTGGCTTCTTGTTCAATTAAAAAAAGCTTTGGCTAATAATTTTTTTTGAGTCGGTAAAGCAGTGATTGCGTTCGCCAGAGCAACATGATCACTGATCAGTGATGGATTTCTATCGATATTAATTACCAGCCATGAAATCAGTGGCATCCTCAGTTATTCTTTAATATAAAGTTATTATTAATTAATTATTAATTATTTATATATTTATTATTTCTTTTTCTGTAGCCACAAATGCAGGGTGTAATTTGTCAACCCGCCTTTGTAAGAATAGAAGGCGCCACATTAAGTGAACGAAGCCAGTGTGAAATCATATGATATATGTATTCAGCGTAGTCAAAGATAGATTAATTAATCTAACTTTATCCAATAATTGTAATAACTTTGAACCAACAGAACAAATGTACAAACTATTTGTAAGCGAAGAAGTTTACAAAACCGAGTTTTCCGATGATGTTATCGGGATGATTACTTAAGATTCCATCTCAATTTCATTAAATATGTACATATGTAAAAAAGAATTTAAAAAAATTTACAATTAGCTGTTTCTTCTTTATATTTTTGAAATTAACTGTTTTTTTTTTTTAATTTTTGGGGTGGAACTGGATTTTTTAGTGGAAAACTTATTGAGATTATTTAAGGAAAAATGAAATTTTCATCTGGCAACACTGTTTAAAAGCCGTAAATCGACCACACGAGATTTTTCGAATTGTGTTTTTTTTCTGGAAATAAAATGTCGAAATACGGCCAAAATAGTGCACCGGAAGAAGCTTAAACACAAAGTAAGTGTAATACGAATAAGGAAAGGTCTGCAAAGTCTAAATTTCCTTCCCAAAAGTGAAACTCTAATGTGTAAGCGAACATAAAAATTGGTCGCTGTGTACTTTGTAGTAAATGAAAGCTAGAAAAATAAAATGAAAACTAAAGCCACAAGGTGAAGTTTTTCACCAAAAAAGTTAATTTACAGTTTTTACGCAGTAGTTGTATTTAATATCTAAATGTGTATGTGTATGTGGGCGCCGCCAGCAGCAGTAGTCTCATGTGTATGTGTCTTTTTTTTTAATATGGCCGTCTCCTTTCCACATACAGTTGCGTCTCGTCTGTGCCGACATTTTTGTTTATTTTAATGCGGAGACTTGCGAATTAAACGGGAAAATTAGTTTGTGGGCTTGCATTGGTTTCGCGTGGGCTCGGCGGTGCATTCGGAGCCACCTTAATGTAGGTTAGTGCGCTAAAATGCACTTTATGTTTGCTCCATTGTTTTATTTGCCAATTGTAGCGCAAAAAGTAAACAAATTGTATACACACACTGCCTCCAGAGCGCATGTCGTGTAGACTTTCTCTCTTGCTCCGAATTGCGAGTGCGGCATGCGCTCTGTGTATGTATCTGTGTGTATAGGTGTGACTGAAAACAACAAAATTTCATTCATTGCTCATTTCCGAGAACCATCTACACACGCCGCTCGCTGCGTCGTCGCCATCTGCAATCACGCCTCTGTTTGCGTATACATATTGTATGCGGATACAAGCAACCCGCCGCAATTGTGCAACATGTTTTTAGTTTCCTCGGCAGCTGCCCTGCATCCGACTGGGCGTGGCATATGCGAGGTCAGGTGCAAATATCTCGCCGCCCTCCTCACTCCCCTTCCATCGTGATGACTAGTAACCGTGCCAAGTCCCGTAACTTCGGCGTAATGCTTCTTCTTGCCCACTTCCAGTCGCATTCCAGAGTTCAACATTCTGGCTGTTCTCGGCGTTTGATTGCCGTCGTTGGCCGCGTTTTTCACACATTCCACGGGCAGTCTTGACACTCACACAGACGCACGGCTGCCAAACACTTTTGTAAAGCTTTCGCATACTATTGATTTCAATCAACTTGCGGGGCTCCCGCTCTCTCTCTGTCGCTCTCTCATATGCTCATTTGTCAATTAAGCACCGCGTCCGTTTGTCGGCACATAACCAATTTACAAGCGAACGTGTGTACGGGCTGCTGCATCCGTGTGGGTAAATTCCATTTCCTGTTTATAATATTGCGGCACACCCGCCCGCCATTCTCCATCCAGCCCCTCCTTATGCATGGCGTCTTTCTTTTCACATCCATCGGACGAACCAACTTGCCTGTCTGCCGCAGAGCGGAGACTCGAACCTCAGCCGGTTCTTTCCTCCTATCTCCTTTCCTCTGTGGCACCACTTTTCACCAGACTGTTGTGACTACACAGACGCTGCACAGTGGATTGACCTGGTAGAAAATTGCTCAAAATATAAATAAAACAATATACTACGTTTTTTCTACAAATATGTATAAAAATAATAGCGTTCGAACAGTATGTATGTATGTATGTTTAACAGAAATAGTGAAACGGTGTAGAACTGTTTGACGGTGAGGTTAGCAAACCATACAACCAATTCAACAAAAATTTAGTTTACGGCTGCTTTCGCTCTTATCTTTCGATCGCGATTATCCACGAATTTCGGTTTCACTGCTTTTCACTTTTTGCAACCACTGTGCCATCGGGCTTCTGACCGCTGCTTAGAAACGACGTGGAATTGGAACACGAATACCACGCTCTCCACTCTCATTCCCAATTCCCAGCCTGATCCGGCTGTCACTGATGTTGTTGTTGTCGGTAGCGGCAGCGGTGAGTTGAGTAGTACAGTACGTGCCACTTCCTTTACATTCAGAAAAATAAAAATTGCTCACACACACACATACACATACAGGCTCAGGCACATCTAAAGCATACATAAAGACAAACAGACAGTGTATACTTTGGGAATGGGGGATGGCCGATGTTGGGGAGCGGGTGGTGGAGGTGCGACGGTTTGCTTGGCGTCTGCGCCCTGTGCTGAGTTGTTGCTTTTATGCTGCTTGTGGCCTTACATATTGTTCTTGTACAGTTGCAAAGATACTCACTCACCGTTCACACACGCACGCATACGAACAAATCTAGTCAAAACATTGAAAACGAGTTTGATGATTCGCCTGATGTGGCAACACTGCGAGTGCACGTCCCCCCGCCAGCGCCACAGACACGGATTCCACCAATCGCCTGCTTATTAGAAGAAAATACCGCCGCGCGTTGTTGTTGATTTTACGTAAGAAGGCCGTCGAACTTAGCATAGAAATGACCGAGGAAGAGAGAGCGAGAGACACTACGCAAGTGAAATGCTCGGAGAGAGAGCGTCTGTGTGTGCGTCTAATGATTACCGTTACAATTTGCATGTTGTCTAGTCAGACGTCTCGCGACCCAGACTGAGCGACCCAACAGCAATTGGCAAAAAATTCTTTGGCGTGACCTTTTATCGTCACTGGACGCGGTGTGTTTGTGTTGTGATTTAGAATAATTGTGTGCGTATAAAAGATAGGACTGAAAAAGATTTATTTTACTTATTGATTTTTTGAAAGAAGTGCTTTTAAATTGATTCTCAAAGGGAGACGCCTATGACATGGGCTCACAGTGGCGGTGAAGATAATATGTACAATGAACCTTTTCCTATTCCCCAATATTATGTAGCCCATTTAATGTGCCGTTTCAAAGCTAATTCCGTTTTAAATTCTATAAATGTCCTGTAACTAAGATGACAAAAAACCCTGATTTCGATTGCAAGTTTGGTTTTAAGACACAAACTTTTTATTTGCCTTTGAAATTATTCTAAAAACACTACAAATATGTTTTGTTGCATACTTTCATTACTAAACTGTTCAGTAACACTAACAATTTGTATACATTTTAAATTAATGTTACAGATTTTTGGAATATTCAAAGGGACAATTTGGCAACCATATAGACTTTAAATGCTAATTTTAGTTTACAAAAAGGAATATTTCAAAGAAAATGTAATTTACAATTGTAAATAGAAAAACATTACTTAAGATTCCCCAGCTAATTGCTAATTTTCCGACCTCAGCTGTGCTCTTGCCGGGCCCAAGTTGCATGCCATGCTATTCTGTGTCGGTTCTGTGGTTCAATGTCCTAACCGCACACAACAAGTGCAACAATTGTAGCATCAAAAACAGCAACAGAACAACACCGCAAAAAGGGGAAGAAGTAGCCGAAGAAGTGAAGAACTGAATAGGGTAATCCAATGCAATGCACAAGTGCAAAAGCGCAGCGACAAAGATGGCAACGGAATGGGGGCAGTCCTAGGGCAATCCATTAACATTTCACCCCTCCCTCCTGCTCCTGTGCTTTGTGTTCGTGTTGTACAGTTGAACCTGTGACATCCAAGTGCAAATGCAAACTCAGCCGATCGAATGGCTAAAAATCTCCTAAATCAAAATAAGTTTTCTCCATTTGTGATTTGCGCTAACCCAGAAAATGTTGTGTCAGGTTGTTGCTTTTGCTGCTGTTCCGCTGTGTCGCTTGTGACGTCAAGTCGGCGCGGAATAGTGTCGACGGCCCACTTTTCGGACGGACCGCCCCACCGGATACGACTAGTTGTAGCACTTTTTTACATGCAGTCGAACTTCCTAAAATTCAAAATTCACCAGGGATTATATTATTCTTCATTTATTTATTTATTGTTAAAAAACTTGCTTTAGGGGGATACTTTGCTGGCTTCTCGGAATCAATGTAGCATAAACTCTTTACCCCAGAAAAGCGACACCATTAATTTTTGAACATTTTTTTTTATTGTTCAATAACTTTTTTTTAACAAATAAGGGGAAACTGAAAATGCAACTGTTTTAAATTAAGGCCGATATCAAACGGGTCTGGCAACTTCGCCATTTAGTCATTCTTTGCTGGTGGTTTTATTTTTGGCGCGATTTCCGAGCGAGCGGCAAAAGGCAATGAAGAAATTTCCCGAATGGAATGGAATGTTGTTTACGTGCGCGCCTGCGCATCGTCAACCTTCGGCTAGTTCCATGAAATCTGCAGCTTTGTCGCCTGAACTCGTCTGGACTCCATCCTGTTCGTCCCGTTTGGCCGGCTACCTGCCCCACCCTCGTACCCCTCATGCCACGCCCCTGTCCTAGTGGTTCCTACCGCCGCCCTGCGTCGCTTCTTGTTTGTGTGCTTTCGCTCCGCCAAACTCGAAACTTGGCGGCGGCGTCGTCGTCGGCGGCGTGTCAATAACATGTTGAATCGTGCGAAATCTTCTGGCAGCACCAAAACAAAAACAAAACTATACACAGGACAAGAGCTCTTCAGAGCCCGCCGCATTGTTATTGTGCCGCATTTTTCCTCTCCATCGTAAGAGACCATCATTGTGAGCGAGAGAGCGAAACCACTCTTGCAACTCTTTCGACTTGCGCGAATTCCGATTAGCAGTTCGAGAGTGAGCGAGAGAGCGGACGGTATATAAGGAATGAGTAGCTGAGAAAATGTTTCCCATTTTTTTTCCAGCGTACACACGACGGATCGAAATCGTCGGAAGCGTTCGTTTTCCGCCGCGCTCAGAGAGCATTTGTCTCTCTCGCGGTGCGGTTGTGTATTTTAATGTGCGCGGCAACTTTTGTCGGCGTTTTGCACTGATGTCCAAATTTAGTGCAAACAATTGGTAATTTGTCCAGTCGAACGCTGATCGCTGTGTAGTAATGAATAATTAATGCAAATGTGTCGCTTTTGCTAGTGTTTCAAAAGAGTGGTTACCGCCTACACGCGTTCTTTTCCATTCCCCCATCTTTCGTGTGCCTGTGTGTGTGATGTGAACTATTTGGGCTGCGGTCTTTTATTGATTCGCTCATAATGCCGCATAAAGTATCTTCTGTCAAATATTTATTTTAAACAATTTTCTTGGTTTTGCCCCTGTATTTCCGAACCTCGTCTCTTTGGTAGCTTGTGCAAAATTCTTAGAATTCTTGACAACATTCCCGCGCACACAAATGTACCAAGTGATGCACACATGTACACATCGACGCGACAGAAAAAAAAGGTATCCCCTTCTCACCGCTGTATGTAGAAGTGCGAGAGAGAGCGTTCGGATGTGTGTGAAAGCGAGCGAGCACTTAAACTCTCATGTATACGCACAACACACCTCAAATGGTTGTAGTCTCGGCTAAATGTGCCTTTATATCGCTCTCACGCCTTTTTTCGGTCGGCCTCTCAGTCACGGAACTTGTAGGACTTGTTTTTTGCGCTTTTTGCAAACGCGAAACATAAAAACCGGTACATTTTTGAAAATGCAAGCCGAAGAGATGGCGAGAGCGAGAGAGTTGAGTTGTTAGCATAAACTGTTTCTCCTGTGTTGGAATTTTACTTTAACCATATTTTTCACACACTTTGCTTTTCTTACAGTTTTCTAAACACACACATACACACACGAAAAGAGCCAACGAACTCGTGCAGCGACGCCCAAGAATGAAACAGAGCAAAGCAACATGAAAAATACAACAACGAGCTCGCCAAAGAAATTGTAAACGAAGAAGAAGAAGAGGCAGAGGCGCAAAAGCCACTACAGTATTTTATTAGCGGGTGTTGTTGTTGTCATGTATGTATGCACACTTTTTTGTTGTTCATAGTAATGTAGTTGGTCTTAATGTTGTTGGTATAATTTTTGCGATGCTTGTATGCTGTGATGTTTGTTGTTGGTTGCACAACCATTTAAACAATTTTCATTCGGCCATTCGACGGTCGTCTGACTTTCTTCGATTGCTTTTCTCAAAAATGTAGAAACGGTGAAGAAGTGCCTCCGATTGATCTTGACCTACACGCCGACAAGTTCAGCGCCGTTTATATGGTTATTCAACTTGCTTTTTATTTCGCGCATTTCTTCTCCCTTTCGCACACAATTACACATCACATGCCTGTATATACGTGTGTGTATGTACATAAGAGCGACAGAGAGTGGTGGCGGATTTAATTTTTATAACGGAAATTTTAATAAGCTGGCTGCCGCCTTCAAATGAGTGAGCGAGAGGAACGAAGTGCATCAATTGTTAACTGTAAAAGCATTCGTACATATATATACATATGTGAATGCATAGTCCCCACACCCATGCGTTCTAAATAACTGTTTTTGCGCGCTCTCTCTCTCTCTTATTTATTCCGATCCTCCGGTCTGTCGGTGCTCCGCCTTATCGCTTATAATGCCGAAGATTCAAAAACAAATTTTCGCGACAAATTGTTAATGCCTGGCGCCAAAGTGATGTTTACCTTTTTGTAATTTATTTATTTGTAGTGGTTGGGAGCAATGCCATTCTGTTCTATGGCGTTTCACTCCACTGTCCGCTGACCTTTTTGCATGCCCTTACAGAGGGCGTATTCCGTTTACTTCATTTTTATTTACAAAAAAAAAAAAAGAGAGAACACTTTCATGAAAACTAAACTAACAAAACTACTACATTGTTTCAATTATTTACAATTATAAAAAAATTAGTTATGTCACTGCATGAATTAATTGTACTGCAAGGGTACAAAGAACTCGGCGTACCGAACTTAAATATTTCCCGTTGTTTTGTATTATTGAAATGTGATTGCCAGCCTATCTGTCGCGTAGAAATGTACGAAAAATAGCTTCATTCATTCGCAATGCCACCGCCGCCATTCATGTCAAGTCGAACTCATGTGTTATGATCACCATTATCATCATCGTGTTGTAATTGTTCTCGCCGTCTCGTCGCCTATTTGTTGTGCTTTTTTTTCTTCTGTTGTTATATTTATGTATATTTATTTACTGTGTCGCGGCTGCGAATAAATGCCCGTGGCCGTGAGAACGTAGAGAAACACTAAATCCGAACCAGAGTCTCATCGAAGAAGCTGCAAGATGTGGATGCTTCGTCAGTCGAAGCGCAGGAGAATTGTGTCCTTCTTCAAAGTGGTTGTGAAATGTTTGCCTTTTTATGCCTTTTCATATCACAGCCAGCTTTGAGGAGCGACGCGATGCTCAAGACAACACAAGCCTCGAAATCGTAAGCTTATGCAAAAATCTACTTTACTTTTCTAAACGAAATCAGTGAAATTGAATTAATAAATCAAAGTGCATATAAATAAACTGTGAGAGACCGAAAATAATTTATTTTACCTCATTACACATTATAACATTATAAACAAAATTATAACTATTCTGAAATCCCGCAGTCAACAAGTATCCAAGATCCTTAACAAATCAAAATCTATATGAAAATTGGCGCATTCATGCTGGGCTCTCAAAGTGGTTGTGAAATGCATTCCCGCTTTGCCGGCATATCACAGCCAGCTTTGATGAGCTCAGCGTAATGTATCGTACATCAATCATTATACATCATTCACTAGCGAAACAACAACAACAACATATCCGTCATTTGTACATGCCAGCCCCCTCAAAATTAGTAGTGGAATGCAATCGAGATGGAAAGACACACGGACAGAGATCTAAATTTGCTACAAACATATCTGCAGCTGGAATGGTTTTGGAACACCTGTAATTCAAAAAACAATCGAATACCATACGATGTTGCTTATCTAAGCCTCATCAAGTGGTTGTGATATGGATACCCAACGCATATCACAGCCAGCTTTGATGAGCTAGGATAATCAACGGGAGACAACATAAATTGAGAATTCGACAAAAAGAAAAATGAAAAGTGAATTGGTTTGGAAACTAAAAACACAAAAAAAAAAAAAAAAACTGAAAACTCCATGTAACATAATGGTTCATATATAGTACATACACGACATTTTTAAAAACTCTTATTTACTATACTCATACGTATATGTATATTTATGATTTTATGCCGTTTTGGTTTTTATATCCTTTTGTTAAGTACACAGATATAGAGTATTTGCCCGATACAATGCCTGTCATGCCACTAATGCCGTTTTATCTCTCTCACAGATGCAACACATCCTTCCTAACTCCACGTTTACGTTCCACACAAGCAGCAATTCCAAAGAGATCTTGACGACGCCTTCGGAGCGGACACCACATCGAATATTTTTTAATTTATTTTTTTTGTGATAGTCAATAGTTTGTAAGCTTTTAAGAATAACCAAAACATTGCAAACCAAATAAGGAGAAATCCAAAAAGAAGAAACCGCAACCAATTACAACAATGCATTCCAAAATGGGTGGAGGAAAAATGCTAACTGCCGCCCTGCTGCTGGTCATCGGATGTCTGGAATATCCGGTGTACCTCGAGGCCTGCTCCAGCCGCACTGTGCCCAAGCCGCGACCCTCGATCTCTTCTTCGTCCATGTCTGGTACTGCCTTGCCGCCCACTCAGGCGCCGCCCACCAGCACTACAATGCGCACCACGACCACCACAACCACGCCCCGGCCCAATATCACATTCCCAACGTACAAATGTCCGGAGACCTTTGATACTTGGTACTGTTTGAACGATGCCCACTGCTTTGCCGTAAAGATCGCCGATCTGCCGGTCTATAGCTGCGAGTGCGCCACCGGGTTCATGGGCCAGAGGTGCGAGTATAAGGAGATCGACAACACCTACCTGCCCAAGCGGCCGCGTCCGATGCTGGAGAAGGCGAGCATCGCGAGCGGTGCCATGTGCGCCCTGGTCTTTATGCTGTTCGTCTGCCTCGCCTTTTATTTGCGCTTCGAGCAGCGGGCTGCCAAGAAGGCCTACGAGCTGGAACAGGAACAGGAGCAGGAATACGATGTTGATGAGGAGCACTGCGAGTGCTGTCGCAATCAGTGTTGTCTGGCTGGCGATGAGCCGCCGCTCATTGTGGAGCAGCGTAAGCTACCCTATCACATGCGGCTGGAGCACGCTCTCGTGTCCTTCGCCATTCGGCGCAGCAATAAGCTGTGAAGAATCGAAATGAATGGGACTGCCCAGCTATAATATGCCTTGCCACAACAATGGAAAACTAAACTGATGCATGCCACGAATTTGTATTAGGCTTTTGTCTGTAGTTTTTAAATTCCAAAATGTGCACTAGTAACTAAGTACATCACTCGAAAACTGACCACTTGTCTCCTGTTCAGAGATTACCCACTTTCTCTTACCGAAAGTTGGCACAGGCCCCCAAGAAAATGGTTAAATCCAGCCTTTTATTCTCGAATCAAACTATGTATTTTTTGTACACCTTATGCTAGCTATTTATTATCGCTAACTGATATATGCGTATCACACACACTCACACACAACACAACGCGAAACACGCGCCAAGTATTATTTATTGCGAGAGAGATTTACGATAAATTATATAAATTTTGCTAAATAAATATAAGAAACTGCACGATGCAAAATACATGCGTTTATTATTGTGGAGAAAGTGATCCATTTTATATAAATTCCTATGGAGGAAGTCTGCAATATCCCAATGTCTGACATTGATCTGATATTAATTCCCTTGAAGTTGGCAAATAGGAACTGATCGGGTAATCCATCTTCCTCCCTTTTTTAACATGTTATCTTGGCAAAAAAAAAACCTAAGTCTTCCATGTAAAGTATGGTGAACAGTTTTTGGAATATTTGTTTTAAGCCAGAATAATTCGATTTCAAGGATTCTCCTTTACGTAAACTTAACTACACTTCATCCTGGTTTATTTAATCTAATTTCATGGTCGTTTTATCCATTTATAAACTATTCCATTTCAGAGACTAGAGGACATTTCATAGTCGACATAATACGATTAAAGCTCTTATCAATTGTCAATCAAATTTGTGGCTGGGGATTTTTAAACAGAGCACAAGGTTTGACCACAGACTGACACGCTCCGTATTATAGTGTTATAGTGGGGTTTCCCAGTCATTAGTGATACGATGGCCAAAGAATTTACGTGCTTTTTATGGGATCCATAAATTAAATGTACTCAAAAACTGTGCGATTAGATTAACACCATTGATCGTACGCAGAATGTATAGGTCAGGGATATTCATTTTAACTGAAATACTTATTTATTTAGTATATGTACAACATTCGAAAATAAAGTCTGATTCTCCCCACTAAAACTGGTGCGATATATTTACGCATTTCTGATAGAGCGCCTTCATGGGTCCGTAGCTCGAGAGGACCAACGATATGAGAGTGAGGCACTTCATTAGGATTTGAAGATCCGTCTCACTGCGACTCTTAAAGTAGCCCGTCTGGTAGCCGTAATACTGGGTCACCAGAGCGATCACGAAGCAAGAAAAGCCCAGGAAATTGTGGAACGTCTTGTTGAGCAATGGGGTAATCAGCTTTTTCACACGCTGCGAAAAGAGTGCCGACAATCCGGAGGACATAGCCAATATGCAGAGAATAAAGGCGGTAATCCCTAAAAAGATAATAAGGAATTGATTACTTGGGGTTTGAAAAAAAATCAATTTTGCATGTTTTGGTTTAAAAAAAATTCACTTATGGAAATACACCCGTTTAGACCTAGTTTATTTTTATCAAATAAAATTTTGGATGTTAAAATAATAAGTCGTTTCATTATATATTATCTTTTATTATTTATTTGTCAAACCTCGAGTTGGGGATCCACATGAGACTTATTTACAGTCTACTACAGATGAAAAAACAGACTGAGAAAAAATCTGGGAAAAACACTTGAGTTTTAGCATTCATAAATGAAATATAACAATTTGTAAAAACATAAAATTAAGGGTTCTTCTGTATTTATGCAACAGAGCAAAGAAACTGCCTAACGATAGTAAAAATAAACCATTGCAAAATGTTAGTAAACGCATTTAGAAAAGATATATCTGGAAGCGTTAATCACAATCGAACTCCGAATAGAGCGCTTAGTGAACAAAAACCAAACAAGATATATATACTTAAGTATATCACGCTTTATGTCTAGTTTTCATCCATTTTTAATACCGTTCGCAATAATTATAGTTATAAAATTCCATATCGCTTACAAAGTTTTACCGCAATTAAGTTACAACTTTATAGCAAATAAGTCTTACGAATGAATATAAAAGCAAAAAAAGCTTTTGATGCACTTTAATTATACTTCGAGTGTTTAGAATTGTTAGAAAACTATATTTATAACTTTCATTTGTTGTATTCTTTTTTATATGAATATGTAAAGGTGGTACTTTCATCCTTATTTAAATTTAGTTCGTGTGCTTGCAGTAATTATTTATTTTTAATTTACTAACTAATTAATGCAAGCGCACATTGTTTTAAATTTTTTTCAAAGTGAAATTGTAATCAGTGCTCTTTGTTTCTCTACTTACCCAGCTTTCCGTGGATCGATTGAAGCAAAAACCCCTTCTGTATCATTTTTATGAGGGCACCAGCTGCCCCACAGCCTCCGCCCAGTGTTAGGAGCACCCAATGAATGGTCGTCTTCGTCTGGCGCTTGTATCCGTTAGTCAGAACATTGCCACCGTAATGGATCATCACGCCCTCGGCCATGAAGAACGAAAACTGCAAGGAGCAAGGACTTGATTTTAGTGCCCGATTCGGAAGGGGTGACGGCAGCACTAAGTATTTACCCCAATGGTCACCAGCCAGGCGTGCAGGCCGGTGCCAGCCAGTCCGGTTCGAAGGGTCAAATACGACATGTAGATGGTGACAAATCCAATGCACATCTGGTTGAGAACGTTCAGGAAGTACTCCAATCTCTGCAGACGATCCTGGGCCTCGTGGCCGGAGGACGACAGTGTGCTGTGGGACATTTTCGAGTAGCGTCGCGGGGATTGGACAAGTACGAATGAGGGCTGTCGATGGGACTCCGTCCGGATCGTGCTGCCGTAGTCGACGGCTCGCTGCGTTCTACTGACGACTGCCTGCTGCTGACTCTCGGACATTGTAGTTTCGGGTTTCGGAACACTAGCTTTTATCAGCGCTTTGGAATAATGTTATTTTCGTGTTAACAACTTGTACAATTGGCGACTGATAATACCGCCTGCCTTTTCACAGACAAATTGGCGTAAACTGTTAAGTGTAGCTCCGAATACGATGGCAATTAAATGGTAAATGTGTCGACCGATACGCCCATTGTATTTTGTCTGTCGGCCGATGCCTTAAATCAGCGTCTGCTCCCGACAAAACTAAAGTTATACTGCCGAGGCTTGCAGCATTCGCTCCTGACCACAGGAATGACTTGGCTCTATAATTTGTATTCATATCGGTTTTCCTCTGGGGAAGCTAATAAAGTGCGAGTGATAGAAACAAAAACCGCAGATGAGGCCTTCAAAAATGTTTTTTTTTGCCCTTAGACTTGCGATAGCGCGCCATCGATTCATCTATTTGCAGTTATCAACACTAAATATAACAAATTTTCCTTATGCAACAGAACTGGAAACTTGGCGATTTTATAACAATATTTCTAAATAAGAGTTTCGTGATATAAAATTAATAATTATAATATAATAATTAAATAAATAATAATAGGGTTATGTTGAAGCATTGATTCATTGTGAGTGATTGTAATATTTTATCGTTAAAACGCTTAAGCCGAAATAATGAGAAAAATATTATAGACTCTTGCCCGCTACGTAAATACTATAAAAGTTACCTTAAACCGAGCTGCCGGCCCACACAGTCTTCCAGGAGCAATTAGGTTCCGTAAGCCGCGTTGATGCTGATTTTTCAGTTATATACTAGTTATACTACTGTGGGTTAAAAGTAAGGTGAATTTTCAATTTAAACTTCCAGGGCTTAACATTCCGGGCTAGTTCTTTATTTCTTTAGTTAGCGGGACATGTCATGCCATTTTCAGAAATTTATGACTGTGTTCCTCAAACGACAAAGAGTGAATTTTTCGATTATTACAATGAAAAAAAAACTATTGAACAAAGAATTAATTGTGCTTTGAACCAAATTTCGTGTGCTGAATTATAGCGAGTGTTAGAAAAGGCTTCACCATAAAGCTGTTCTACCAAAAAACCAAGTCTACGACTGGAACAAAGCCTTTTAGGATTTTTGAGAAATCGTCGAAGACATGCTATGTTTCGATCGTCCTTCGACGGCTTCCACTGACATCAGAAATATTAAGGGAATCGTAGTCGAAAATCGCCGTGCAAATGTTAGAGGAATATCACTTGAGCTAAACATCGGCCGTGAAGAAGCTCGTTTGATTTTGACAGAAATTTGGGAAAAAGACGCGTCACTGCTCGGCTTGTTCCAAAAGAGCTACATTTTTTCAAAAAAGACCAAAGTTTTGAACGATTTTACGACCAAAAACTCGTTCATACCATCGATTAACCACCGTATTGTCCTGATTTGGCTCCGTGTGATTTTTTGATAGTTGATTGAGAAGATAAAGGCTCAATCGACAAAGGCGCTGATTGCTATACCGGAAGGGGACTATTTGGCATATGTCGAGGATTTGAAAAAAACGTTGGCATAAGAGTATTTTATCGGGAGGGGATTATTTTAAAGGGGATGAAATTGATTAAGAAGAAGAAATAAAGATTTTTAAGTTTACAAACAAATTAACCTTATTCTTTGCCCACAGTTATATATACCCAATAATTCTATGGGAAATAGTACTGTCATAATATTTTTTAGGCCACCGCCAAAAAGAAGGCAATGTTTTGTCAACAGCAATGCATTATGGCGATTGTCTTTTTTAAGTCGACTTACGACTGTAATATTTAGCACAATGCATTGTCTTTTGACGTGATTGACAATTTAAAAGTGCCAATATTTTGTTTTTAACTAACACTGCTTCGCCACACTATATTTGCCTGGTTATTCGCCGAATTAAGCTTAAAAGTACTATTTCATTATACAATTTCGATTT